>JAKELL010000079.1:0-243424 GCA_021524915.1 Lactarius akahatsu | reverse complement strand
AACCTAATCCGGTCACATTTCCATTTACGTACGGACTCACACGATTGGTAGATAAGGAAGGAACCTTCTAGATAGTTCTAGACTTCGCTTAGTAGTTTACGCTTACTCGCTGTATTAGGTTTTACTCAGCAAGATAAGGCATCGCGTCAGCACTATGACTAGTGCATCAGTCAGCACAATAGATAGCGCTATTATTAGACACGACGCGTCAGCTCCTGAGTCATGGAGTCTTACTGTACACTTAGTAATAGTGTTTAGACTCAGTTCAAGCTCAGCCACAGTAGCGTATATAAACCCTCCTGTAGCGTCCTGAGTGGAACCAACTTGTCCTCTTGGTTCTCCACTCAGGTGCGTATCTCCCTTGTATTCCTTACTCTCCAATCTGAACTTGTCCTCTTGGTTCTCCACTCAGCGTGCCACTGCGTGATCACTGACTGTTTATCCTTGTGTAAAGGATCCGAGTTCTAGTCCTCTCCGCATTGACAGCACGCTTAGCGCGTGATTTATCTCCGCGTTCGGGTTGAGTGTGCTCACCTGACGGTTCACCTTATACCTCACACTTGGACTCAACGTAGCGAGGTGTCATACCGCTACACCCCATAAAATTGCTGGTATACGCGATTGGCCCACACCCACGAAGGTACGCGACGTACGCTCCTTTCTAGGCTTCTGCAATTTTTACCGCCTCTTCATTCGCGGTTTCGCCACATACGCACGAGCCCTCAACAAACTCACACGCAAAGACGCAGAATGGACGTGGGGCAAAGACGAAGAAACAGCCTTCCAAACCCTTAAACACCTAGTCACAAGCGAACCGGTACTCGCGCATCCCACGCTGACAGACCAATTCGAACTCGAAGTAGACGCATCGGGATACGCAGTAGGCGCAGTACTCCTACAGAAGAAGCAAGACGGGAAAAGGCACCCCCTCGGCTACTTCTCGGCCACCCTAAACGAAGCGGAACGCAACTATGACATCTATGACCTGGAACTCCTGGCGATCGTCAAAGCACTACGACACTGGAGACCATTCCTGGCAGGATCCCCCCACAAAATCAAAATCTTCTCGGATCACCTCAACCTTACGCACTGGAAAACACCGCAAAAGATAAGTCGTCGCGTAGCTCGAGAGGTCTTGGAACTCATGGAATACGACTTCGAGATCCATCACATCAAAGGGACCAACAACGGCCGTGCGGACGCACTATCACGAAGACCCGACTACGACCGAGGAGAACACGACAATGAAGGAGTCGTCGTCCTACCCGAAAAAGTATTCGTGCGAAACATCACCACACAGTCACCAGAAACCCTGGAACAGGACGAAAACACCCTACGCCCCTGGGTAGACCCGCACAAACTCAAAAAGGTCGATGGGATTTGGTACCACCAAGGCGCACGAGTGGTTACTGGAGGCCCAGAAGAAATCCGCACGGTTATCGCCAACCACCATGATCCCCCTGTCTACGGTCACCCCGGAATCAAACGAACCGCGAGAATTATCGAACGCGACCACTGGTGGCCAAACATGTTGAAACACATCACCGAGTACGTTCAAGGCTGTGCGGAATGTCAACGCCACAAAGTCAACAACCGCCCGACGCGAGCCCCATTAATGCCCATCACGCCGACACCTGACGCTAAGCCATTCGAAACCATCGCGCTCGACTTCATTACTAAACTGCCGGAGTCACAGGGACACGATTCGATCCTCACCGTGACTGACCACGACTGCACAAAGGCATCAGGTATTTATCCCCTGTAAAGAAGAAATATCGGCGGAAGAAACAGCGGCACTGTACGTCACCCACGTATTTCGGAGATTCGGATTACCGGCGAAAATCATCAGCGACCGAGACCCGAGATTCGCATCGAAATTCACACGCGAACTATGCCGAATCCTCGGCATCTACCAAAACATCTCCACGGCATACCACCCCCGGACCGACGGACAATCGGAAAGAACCAATCAATGGCTGGAACAATACCTACGGTTCTGGACCAACGAGCGTCAAGATAATTGGGCGCAATTCCTACCAATGGCGGAATTCGCGCATAACAATTGGCCACACGAGGCAACAAGGAAGTCCCCGTTTTCACTCATGATGGGATACGACCCACGTGCTGATTGGATCGATAAGCCATCCCCTATCCCACAGGTGCTCACGCGACTCCAGCAATTCCGAGATGCACGGAAAGAGGCCCAAAACCTTATCAAAAAGGCACAATCGCTGTGGATCAAACACCGAGATACGCCCAAATACCAAGTGGGAGACCAAGTATGGCTGGAAGGACGACACCTCCGAACCAATCAACCAACGGCCAAACTCGCGGCACGACGGCATGGGCCATTCCAAATCACACGAGTCTTATCACCGGTCAACTATCAACTCCAACTTCCCACGCAGTGGAGCATCCACCCCGTATTCCACATCGATTTGCTCACACCTTATCGCGAGACACCCATGCATGGGAAAAACTTTCAACGACCACCACCGGATTTAGTAGACGGAGAAGAGGAATATGAAGTGGAGCGCATTCTAGACTCCAGAAGATTCGGCCGGAACAAGAGACTACAATACCTCGTGAAATGGAAGGGGTACCCAGACTCGGAAAATCAGTGGGTCAACAAAGATGACGTATTCGCTGATGAAGCCATAGCGGAGTACGAGCGGAGTTCAACCGCAGCCAGGATACATATAAACCGGACATATGACGCTAAGTCGTCCCCATCCCTTCACACTGGACTCCCCACTAAACTCGAAATGTCTCTCCCCGCTTCCTCCGCTTCCTCCTCTCTCGCTGCCCGCCTCGCCGACAGCCTCACCCACGAAGAACTCAAGGAGGCCCTCAACAACGTGCAATCCATCATCGACGTCGAGGATCCAGACCAGCCTGCCACGTATTGGCTTACCAGCCCGAACGGCGACCATCTCAACACCGCCCCGTACACCGAAGCCGAAATTACTCGGCTTCGTACAGCTGTCGGACTCTTTGCGAGTCCCCCACCTCGACCTCTCCCCGTACGCATCAAATCCCAAACGGAAGAAGACGCCCGCGACCCTACGTTGGCAGGAGTGGATGAAGAATCGGCCGTGGAAACCACCCGCGGAGCAGTGGCGGCAGGAGCAGCTAGCGAGGGCAGCGGCGCGCAGGGCATCCCTCCTCATCCGACGCCGACAGCACATCGAGATGCTGAAAGGGCAGTTTACGAAGCAGTAGAGGGATCATTGAGGGAGTGGTACCCAGTTGAGCAACCCTATCTGATCACGGCCACCGATTCTGACGACCCCCGTGAAACCCCGTACGCCTGTGACACCACCGGGCGACCCCTGTATCGCGCCGGAGTCGTCGTCGACACCGAAACTCAAACCCTACCCGCCGTCCGCCTCCGCTATCTGGGCGGCAACACCCGCGCCGCACCTCACGGCTACAAACACAATCGAGGGGACGACTTCGTCCATTACCCCATCACCGACGCGCAGGGGGTGACGCGCCAGGCAACCTTCGTGCAGGTAGTCGCCGGTCCCGACCCCCTGGTACTCGGCCTCGTCGACGACAGCGACAAGGTCTACAGCCGACCTTTGTACGCGGAGCCACAGGTACGCGAGGCGGGCAAGCCCCACTATGCCCCCGAAGACCTGTACACCCTCGTCGGCGGGCACAGCAACCAGCACCGAATGGACCGGGCGTTGAACGAGTTAAGGGACGTGGGGCTCAAGGCGGAGGTGACCCGCTTCCGCGCCTACCGACACGAGGCCGAGCGGATGGAGCAAAGGCTCCACGCCCTAGCACAGGCTCTTGGAGGGGTGCAGGCGGAACTCGCCCGCTGTAAGTTCCGCCTCGAGATGGCTAATGTATTGGATCGGGTTACGGAGAGACAGGAGGCCTGGATGGGAGGTATCGGCCCTACTCGGCGCCGTGGACGTCGCAGCTGAAAAGGGGGTGATGTCACGGCCGCGGGAACGGACACTTACTAAACGGATATGACCACGATAGTAAGTAGTAATGAGTCATGGACAGATAGATCAGTCAGCGCGTAGCACAATCACATGCCGTCTAGGCATGAGTCAACACTAGGATAGTTGTAGTAGGGTTCGAGCTACATACGCTATTCGTCGTACAGATTCGGGAGGAGCTTCAAAGCTGCCTCATATATGTATAAATAGTGGCTCGATAAGACCAAGATTCGCCATCTTGGTCTTCTTCAATTCACCACCTCTACTCGTCTTCTCACGTGTGCCTCGCTTGTCTCTGTCCGAGCAAGTCGTCTTTCTGCGAAACATCGGATTACCTAGTGGCACGACTTGCCCTAGTGTACGCTCAGATCACGTGCCCATAAGCGCCTGTGTATCTCGTGATTAGGTCACGTGACCTCGAAGGGATATTCTGCTAAGTCGTGAACGCCCTTTCGCGTCCAAGTCGGACTAACGCCAGTGGTGGCGTTACATAGGCTCTCCAGTTCCTTAGTGCTTTGACGATGGCTAACAGTTCCAAGTCATAGATGTCGTAGTTTTGTTCTGCCGCACTGAGGGTGTTGGAGTAGTATGCGATTGGGTGTCGTTTGTTGTCCTTGTCTCGTTGGAGTAGTACCGCTCCTACTGCGTATCCTGAGGCGTCGACTTCCAGTTCGAAGGGTTTGTCCAGTTCTGGGTGTTTGAGCACTGGTTCTTCTGTTACGAGGGTTTTGAGTTTGTTGAATGCTGTTTGTTGCTCTGTTCCCCATGACCATTCCGTGTCTTTGCGCGTGAGTTTGTTGAGTGGGCGTGCGTGTGTGGCAAAATTTTGAATGAAAGCGCGGTAGAAGTTGCAAAACCCTAGGAATGATCGCACCTTTTTAACATTTTTGGGGGTCGGCCAGTCATGGATTCCAGAAATTTTGACAGGGTCCATGCGAATCACCCCCTTCTTAATGATTACCCCCAGGTAATCGAGGGTGTCGGAGTGGAATGTGCACTTTTCCAATTTGAGGTACAAGTCGTGTTGTTCTAGTAAGTCCAGGATGTCATGAACCGCTTCGGTGTGGGCCTGTTCCATGGTTGCCGTTGTGACTCCGATGTCATCCATGTATACGCGTATGATGGTTCCTTTCTTCTCATGGTGTTCGATGAGTGGTTCGAAGAGTGTGTTCATCATTGCCTGGAAGGTTGCCGGTGCGTTTGTCATGCCGAAGTACATTACCAATGGTTCGAAGAAGCCCCGTTTAGTTTTGAATGCTGCCTTGTGTTCATCTCCTGGTTTGATTCTGATGTTTGTGTATCCCCATCTGACGTCAAATTTGGAGAAGATCCACCCTCTGCTGAGGTCTGCAATTAGCTGAGGTATGAGCGGGAGCGGGTATTGGTTGTGTATGGTCCATGTGTTGAGTTCCCTGTAGTCTTGTACTGGCCGTAGTTTTCCGTCCTTCTTTTTGACAAAGAAGAATGGAGCTGTGTACTGAGATTTAGACGGTCGAATGTATCCTTTGGCCAATTGTTCATCTAGGAATTCCTCCAAGGCTTTGTCCTCCGTTTGATTGAGTGGGTAGACTTTGCAGTTAATATGGTCTGGAGCGTTTGGTTTGAGGTCGATGGCGTGGTCCCATGGTCTAGGAGGTGGGAATTGGTAGGATTCTTCTTCGCTGAATACTTTTGCATGTTTTTTGTATTCATTGGGTAGTTCCTTCATTTCCGTTGACTGTGCCAAGATTGCTAGTTCCGTTGCTGTTGTACGTCTGTATATTGGGTTCATTTCCTCTTCCAGTTCCCTGTAGGCTTGTTCGCGTTCTTCGTCTTGTATCCTTGTGATGATGCTTCGGATTTCTGCCTGGATGGTGGCTGGGCTTGGGGTTTTATTGGGGTTGATGGTGCATATGATGATCGGGTACTGCTTAGTGTCCATGGTGGCAGTGGCCCATTGTATGCGTGGTTGAAACATTGCTAGCCAGGGGTACCTGTAGCGGTATGACACCTCGCTACGCTAAGCTCAAGTAAAAGAGTTGTAAAGTGAACTGTCAGGCCTTCAGGACTCAAGCCTAGCACGGAGATAAATCACGCGCCGAACTTACAGTCACTGTGGAGCGCGCAAGGTCAGAGGTGATCCTTATGCAGGAGCACAACTCGCAATGTCACACAGTGGTAAGCTGAGTAGAAACCAAGAGGACAAGTTAGGATTGGAGTAAGGAATACAGTGGGATACGCACCTGAGTAGAAACCAAGAGGACAAGTTGGTTCTACTCAGGACGCTACAGGGGAGTTTATATACGCTACTGGAGCTGAGCTTGAACTGAGTCTAAACACTATTACTAAGTGTACAGTAAGACTCCATGACTCAGGAGCTGACACGTCGTGTCTAATAATAGCGCTATCTATTGTGCTGACTGATGCACTGTCATAGCGCTGACGTGATGCCTTTATCTTGCTGAGTAAAACTTAGTATAGCGAGTAAGCGTAAACTACTAAGCGAGTTCTAGAGCTATCTAGAATGTTCCTTCCTTATCTACCAATTGTGTGAGTCTGTACATAAGTGGGGTGTGACCCGGCTGGGTTGTCCCATTAAGGGTACAACTATCCCAGGGTCACGTGCTTGAAGGTGCACATGATGGCAGCATGTGACTAACAGTGTCTCGTACTTTGGCCCTTCATATCTCCTCTAAATAATTCCATAAAAATACAGAAAATAGGGAAATAATATACGCGTCCATGACAGTACCCCAGAATAAGGTCTTCTCCGCCTACGTTGGTGATGAGGAACTGGATGGTTTTAAGTTTTCCATCAGTTTGTATATTTAGGTCGACGCAATGAGTGATTTTCCCTCCTTTGTTGTGCGTCCCATCTATGTTCCAGATATTTCGGGGGTTGGGTAGTTCCTCGGTTCCTAACCCCATCTTCTTTACAAATTCTGGGTGTATGAAGTTGTGGGTGGCTCTGGAGTCCACCAGTGCTTTCTTTTTGGCCATGTAGTAGCTCGTGCGAATTGAAACTGGGATGTGCATGGATCGATAGTGCGTAATAAACGACGAGTTACAATTTAAAGCCCTCACCCAGGCCATTGGGTTCAGGCGCTTTGAAAATCCTGCCTCCCTGCCATGTCCCTCGTGAACACCTCCCTCTTTTCTTCCGATAGGGCTGCAATGCGGCCCATGATGTCGTCTATCTGGGGATCGGTGTCTGCGCGGTTGGCTTGGACGGGTCCATCAAAGTCGATGAGGGGGTCCCCGGCTATGCTTTGAGGAGCGGTGGGGATTTCCTCTATGTAGGCTCCTCTGCCTCGTGCTTTCCTTGGTTAGTTGCAGTCTCGTGAGAAGTGACCCTTCTGGTTGCAATTAAAACAGGTTACATCCCTGATGTTTAGGACTCCATGTCCTCCTCCTCTGCGTTGCATGAATCCAGCCCTTGGTGGGAACGGGGGTCTTCCAGGGGTCCAGTCCCTTGGGTCTTCCGGGTGATTGCGGTTGATGTCACCTATTTCGGTGACTCGTGCCCAGACTCTTCCTGGCGTGGTGTCCATTGCATCGGGGTGGTTTCGGTACTGTTGCCACCCTTGTTGAGTTCCTTGTCTTTGTGGGGCCTGGAACCGAAGAGGTTGGTTTGGGCAAGGGCGTGGCATGGCCTGTGGTTGTCTCCCAAATCCGTCCGACCTGGCCTTCATATGCAGGTATCGTTTCTGCTGCTCGATGAGCGCGCTCTTCCATTGAGAGTAGCTGCGCGGGTTATGGAATTGATAGGCGTTCTGGTACAACTTGAGGGGGACGCCTCATGTGAATTTGTTGAGGACCAGTGGTTCATCCAACCGATAGTCAGCCTGTCGGACCAGCTTTTCGAATTTAGTGACGTAGCTGTCAATGTCCTTGTTGACCATTTTGAACCCCTTGTCGAGTTCTACTCGTGCGCAATCCTTTTCTAGGTTGTCGTGGAATTGGCCTTTGAATGCGAGTTCTACTCCTGCCCAAAGCCATGGGTCATTCTTGTTGGCCTGGGCGTCAAGCCACTTGGTGGTTTCTGTTGCCCATTCGTCGACGAGCGGTCCTTGGATGTAAGTTAGAAACATCATTGCCTTGATATACAGGACCTTGAGGCTTCTGTTTGCAGCGTTGACTCCTGCGAATCTGTTCCACTGGGAGAGGAATGCTTCTGCTTCGTTGCAGTTACCCGTGAATATCTTGGGTTCCTTTCCTAGGAACTTATCTGTATCAGGCATCGTGAATGCGGGTATGCCTGCCTGCCCGTCATCGTGGGGGTTGTCGTCGGGGTCTCCTCCTGGTGGTGCTCCTCCTCCTCCTCCTCCTCCTCCTTCATTGGGGGATTTTCCGAATATTGTGGTTCTGGCTTGTGCCATCGTTAATGTAGTGGCGCCAGACATGTCTGTGGGGATGGACTTAGCGATTTGTTCGAGGCGTTCTTCCTCCTGTTGATCCTTGATGATGTGGATCTCTTCCGGGTTGCTTGTGATGGATGGGGATGGTGCTGGTGTCTTTGGTGTTGGTGAGCAGACTGGTTCCTCTTCTTCTCCGTCGATTGGCCCCCACTGATCTCTGGTGGTGATGTTGGATTGGAGGATGTCAAGGCTGAAACTTGAGCTTGCAGGTCTGCTAACTTGGTACTTGTTGTGTGCATCGTTCCACTGGATTTCGACCCAGCAGAGGTTGTCGAAGTTGAATTCTATGGGGATGAGTTGGGATTGTCCCTGTCGGTTGACGTAGTAGGTGAAGTATCCTGGGTTTTCCTCATCGTCTTTCCAAAATGCGTTTTCTAGATACTTCTTTGGGACGTTGCGGTCTCCTCTTCTGTCGATGTAGTAGGGTCGGAAGGGAACCCAAAAGTCCTTGGTTGTTCTTGTAGGATTGGCCACGATGGGATCTTGGTCTTAATGTAACGTCTACCACGGACATTTGCCTGACTTAGGCCTCTTGACGTGTGGCAATCCTTGACAATCGAAAGTTGTGGTTAGCAAAGGTCTCTGGATAGAAGGCGGGATGAGGTTGAAGGCTCTCGTCTCTTCCGAAGTAAGCGTGGAGGTCTTCTAGTTGGATGACTCCCTGGGGAACCCTGTCGATGTACTTAGCGTTGGCCCAAGAGGTACTATCGATTATGAAGAAGGAATGGTATGGAGCGGCCACGCGTTCGTTACGGTATAGAAGGACTTGGTAAGCTGTGACGTCTGGAGGAAAGTTCACTGATCCACGAAGGGACAGGCGAAGGTAAGTCACGGGGATCCCTGGTCTAAGGGGATATGCCAGACGACTCACTTAAGAGGGTGGGCCTCTTAGCAAAGACGAGTAGATGGTGGTGGTATTGGAAGAAGACCAAGATGCCGTTCTTGGTCTTTGCACTACTCTACTTATACAGATACATGCAGGCTTTGAAGCGCCGCTTGAATGCTACTAACCAATAGCATAAGTACCGTGAACCCTAGTACAGCTATCCTAGTATGAGTCACTTCCGAGATCTGATCCGTTATCGTACAATCACATGTGCCAGAGCTTACCTGGCTGACTGATTCTACAAGTCCATGACGATATCCTGCTGACGGCGGTGTCATAGCCGACGCGTCAGTGTCCACTTCCCGGCCCAAGGTGCCGATCGATCCGAAATGTAACATATCACTTGGTCTCCCAGGGATACAAGGATAATAGCGGAAATCAGGGCTCAAGCGAAGAGGCGAGCAAAAGCGAGGACTCAAGCGCAACGGCGAGTCAAGATCAGTTCATGAGGCAAGGACAATGTGGTATTACACAAGAAGTCAAGTCTACCGTACAAGCTAGGTAGGGTGTGACTTATATACTAGTACAGGGTGTTTGTAAGGTACAAACACATGGCGCGATCCTGAGGTACTGGCCTCAGCGAGCTAATAAGGAAGCATGAAGGGGAAGTCCATAAGAAGTACAAGGGAATCCCGTGGGGGCACGCGGGGCTCAAATGGCGTCAGCGGGTCCTAGAAGTCATAGGTCTGGCTTCCCTATGGTCATGGGGTTGGTGTGAGATAAGAGTCAAAGAATGAGTCGGAACGGATCATGGGTAAAAGTACATGCGAACACGAGGCGAGGTAAGAAGGTAAACAGAACACGTCGTATAGTAGGGCGAAAATCGTAACATTACCCCCCTGTCAGACTCGAAGTCGCCACAACTTCAACTAGTCACTGGTGTAGTACCAGTCATCCTCGATGGGTACGGTGTCAGGGATCAGTGAAGGGGGGCGCGGGCAGGTGTGGCGACACAAGAAGAGGTGACGACCTCGCTCACCACATTCTCGACACTGCTCGTACTGAGGGCAGTGGATCTCTTCATGCCTCGCGTCATACCGCAAACACTTTCCACACCACCAAGGGCGGTCATCTGGGTCGATATAGGCGGGCAACATGGGAGAGATCCGACGGATGAGGCACACATCATACTGATGGGTACGACTGCCACACCATTGACACAGCTGCTTGGCCCTCCGTTGAGGGCACTGCGCGATCAGATGGTCCGTCGACTTGCACTGGAAACACTTGCGAGGGTGCCTACTGCTCTCGCCCTGAAGGCGCGGCATCTCGCAAGGTCCTCCAGTGCACGGGGGAATGGGAATGGAATCAGGAGTGGGGCGTGGGCGTATAAATTTGGCCTGGAGCTCATCGTACTTCTCGGATATCAGCGGTATTGCACGGGCATACTGCAACTGCTTCCGCACGCTCGCAAGATCCATATCCATATGGAAGCGATTGCGCACGAGGTCCATCTCCATCCGTCGAAGCTCAGACTCACGTGTGGTGATCGCGTCCTTCCGCAATAAACAATCCCGGAGACGCGCTACATCTGCATGAAGATGGACGTCGCATAACTCCGTCAGGACTTCATTGACACATATGGCTCGTGGGTCATGTGGATGGAACATCGCGAGCTGTTGGTCCGTGACGTGCTGAGGCAGTTGCCCCTCGTACATCCCCTGCAAGTAAACTGACTGCACGTAACATGGGTGCCCCCTTCCCATAGTTCCAACGACTTCCCGGTAGTCTTTTCGATAGTAGATGAAGCGCACGATCTGCTTTGGGTACCTGGCCTCCCCGATCTTCAGCGGGAAGTAGAGGTAGGAGAGGTCGGGGTCGTTGCGAAGGAAGGGGAGTCCCGGATCAGTGGTGTCCTCCCCTGCCTCCTCGTTGTCAAGGAATGTGTAGGTGGGATCAGGTTCAATGAGGCGGGGTTGTGTGACAGGTGCGGTTACGTGGCCGATGCCAGGCGGGAATGGGGGAAGTGGTACGTGCTCGAGAGGTGGTGGTGGGGTGTGTTGTTGTGGTTCAGGAGGGGTAGGGACAATGGGGACATGTACTGTGATGGGAGTGTCAACAGGTGGGGTGGTGAGGGTGAGTAGCAAGGTGGCCGCCTCTTCCTGCGTGAGGTGATCAAGTGTAGGAGCAATTAACGACAAGATAGGGGGGTCTGGGCTAGGGACTACAGAGTACAGCGTACAACCCTCCAGTTGTGAGGGGACACCCTGGTCCTGGGAAGGCACAGTTAGTTGTTCAAGTATGAGTTGCGCCGGTGGGCACGAGGGGATTTTAGAGACAATGGGAGTGGATGTCATGGTGTATAAGGGAGGAAGAGGGGATGTGCAATTCAGATTCATAGGGTGTCTTTTTATATCTTTCGCCCAGCCCCTTCAGCGGTTGGATTATGCCAGAAGAAGTTGGCAACAAGATCAGGTGCGTGTCGAACATTTTCGAGTGGTTCCCACGAGCTGTCACTCATGGGAAATCCTTTCCATTGGACCAGGAACTGGAGCTTACGCCCTTGGCCATAGAACCTTGACCCGAGGATTTGCTCCACTTCGAATTCCTCTTCTCCGTTGATAAGGTCAGGAGGGGGTCGCATGAAGTTTATCCCGTGCAGTTCCATCTCCTTATATGGGGTGAGGAGGTTGGCGTGGAACACAGGGTGGATCTTCCATGACTTCGGGAGTTCTAATTCATAAGATACTGCGGAGAGGGCCTTCTTGATGCGGAAAGGTCCGTGACGTTTAGGGGCTAGCTTGGCCATGGGGTAGAATGTTTTGAGGTTCGTCCCCTCTAACCATACTTGCGCTCCTTCTTGATAGGGGATAAAGCGAGTGCACCCTCACTTCATCATGAGTTCTTGGGCGTGCTTGATACAGTCCTGCGCGTGCTGTCGGAAGTTGCCCATATCTTCCAAGCGCTGATCAACAGATGGGGAGGTCGTTGGTTTCGGGATCCAAGTGGTGCGTGGTTCCCATCCCATGATGAGTGAAAAGGGGGAGTGTTTCGTCGTTGCATTGGGCCATGCGTTATGTGCGAACTGTGCTACGGGGAGGGCCTCTGCCCAGTTGTCCTGTTGCACATTGCTCCAATGTTGTAAGCACTGGATGGAAAATACACTTTTACCATTGACAAAATTTAGGCATAGGCAATAACAAAAGGTATTTTTTATCCACAATTTTTCATACATAAAATGTTGATAAGGTAACTAAATATTGTCAATGCAATTTCAAAGCACAATATGTAGACAATATAATTTTCCTTTTCCATAATATTGTCAGAATATTATTGAGGTTATATTATATATCTTGTTAAAATATTTCACATGGTAATATCTTTATAAAATGCAACAGTGGCTCAGTTTAGAGGGTTCAGGCAAGGTTCAGGGTTCACCACAAAAACATTTTATCAAGATATTACCATGTGAAATATTTCAACAAGATACATAGTATAACCTTTATAACATTCTGACAATATTATGGAAAAGGAAAATTATATTGTTTACATATTGTGCTTTGAAATTGCATTGACAATATTTAGTTACCTTATCAACATTTCATGTATGAAAAATTGTGGATAAAAAATACCTTTTGTTATTGGATATGCCTAAATTTTGTCAATGGTAAAAGTGTATTTTCCATCCAGTGAAGTATTGTTCCAGCCATTGGTTGGTTCGTTCTGACTGTCCGTCTGTTTGGGGGTGATACGCCGATGAAATATTCTGCCTAATTCCGAGAACTCGGCAGAGTTGTGTCATAAATGCGGACATAAATCGAGGGTCTCGATCGGTGATCAGTTTTCGGGGTATGCCATAATGGGGGTAGACGTGGCGGAGGTATAGCCTGGCTACGTCCTCCATGGTGATCGTTTTGTTGCACGGGATGAAGATGGCTGCCTTGGAGCAGTCGTGGTCAGTAATGGTGAGGATTGAGTCATATCCCTGTGATAACGGTAGTTTCGTAATGAAGTCCATAGCCACAACTTCAAACGGTTCTGCTTCCGGGTCGGTTGTGATAGGAAGAGGTGTGGTTTTTGTCGGTGGGGGTTGATTTTGTTGGCTTGGCATGTGGCGCAACCCTTGACATACTCTTCGACGTCTTTGCACATATTGGGCCACCAGTAGTCTCGTCGTAAGAGCTCATAGGTGTTTGCGATTCCGGGGTGTCCCATGGCTGGTGTGTTGTGGAAAAAGGTGATTACCCCCCGCTTAAGATCATTGTCCCTGACAACGACGAGGGCGTCTCCTTTCCACCATAACCCTTCATGCTTTTTCAGGCTGTGCGGTTCGATCCATTGTAGTACTTGTGCTTTGTCAAGGTTTTGCGCAATCTGGGTCCAGATGTCCATGTTGTGCATTGACATCTCGGTAGTCCAGATGAAGCGGTCTGCAGGGAGAACTGTGACATTGTTGTTGTCTTCATCGCCTGGCGCATAGTCTGCTCGCTGGGATAGGGCATCTGCGCTACCATTTTTGACGCCGGGCACGTGCTTCAATACGAAGTCGTATTCTGACAACTCTAGAAACTCACGTGCTACTCGTTGGCTGATTTTTCACGGTTCCTTCCAATATTGAAGGTTGGTGTGGTTGGTGTGTATGATGATCTTATGGGGTGAGCCAATGAGGTACGTGTGCCAGGTGCGAAGAGCTTTGACTACTGCAAGTAGCTCTCTGTCATAGATGTCATAGTTCCACTCAGCTTGGGACAATGATTCTGAGTGGAACGCTACTGGGTGGAGTTTTTGGTCTTCTCCAAGCTGATTGAGCACCGTGCCAATGGCGATGTTGGATGCGTCCACTTCTAGCTCAAATGGTTTTGTCAGGTTGGGGGAGAGGAGAACTGGTTCCCGACATATTTGGTCTTTGACACATTCAAACGCCTTCTGTTGCTCTGCTCCCCAGTGCCACAGGGTGTCCTTTTTTGTGAGATTGTGGAGGGGGCATGCGAGGGATGAGAACCCTTTGATGAATCGATGGTAGAAGTTACAGAAACCGATAAAGGCGCGTACTTCCTTGAGGTTTCTTGGGGGTTGCCATTCACGGATTCCTCGTACTTTTACGGGGTCCATCCGCAGCTTCCCATGTCCGATGATAAGCCCAAGGTACTCTGTTTTGCGCACCTCAAACTCGCACTTCTCCGGTTTGATGTAGAGGTCATTTTCTGCGCAGATGGTCAGAACCTGGTGGACTCTTTCTTGATGTCGTTCAAGGTCGTCGATGGTTGCGATGAGGATATCGTCCATGTATACAATCACCTCATTCATTAGTATTGGTCCTCGAAACGTGAAGTCCATCATCGCTTGGAAGGTTGCTGGGGAGTTCGTGAGGCCGAAGTACATTACAAGTGGTTCGAAGGTCCCCTTATTCGTTTTAAAGGCAGCCTTCCACTCGTGTCCTTCGTCTATGCGGATGTTGTTATACCCCCAGCAGATATCCAGTTTCATGAAGAGTCGCGCGTCACGGATTTTATCAATGAGTTTGGGGATGAGGGGTAGTGGGTAATGGTTCCGAACCGTGACCTCATTCAACCGTTGGTAGTCTTGTACGGGTCTGAGCTTGCCGTCCTTCTTTTTTATGAAGAAAAAGGGTGAAACATATGGGGACTTCGATTGTCGGATGTACCCCCTTTCTAACTGTTCGGCAAGGAAGGTATCGAGAGCCTTATCTTCCTCCTGTGTCAACGGGTACACTTTGCAGTCCATCGTTGTGGGTGCATTGGGTGTCAGGTCAATGGCATGGTCCCATGGTCACTTCGGCAGGAAGCGATGTGATGCTTCCTCATCGAACACCTTGCGATATTGCCTGTACTCTGGTGGGACCATTTCTTCAAAGGTTCGCACCTCTCGTCTGGCTGCTTCTCGCTGTGCTAGTTCCGACGCCGTTGTGGTCTTTCGCAGCAATGCGACGCATGGCTCTCGCTCATCATCCGCAATCTGCTCCCATGCTTCCTCATCGAGTTGATATGTCTCCAACGCTCGTATGGATGCTTCTACGGGCGTGGCTTCGTCCAATGACTGGAGGCTGGATATGACCACTGGTTGGAACTCCTCATCCAGCGTCGCTTTGCCCCACTTCACAAGTGGTTCAAACACCGAGAACCATGGATAGCCTAGTATGACTTCGTCCCTTCCTAAGTTCGTTACTAGGAAGCAAAGTGTTTTGGTGTCATTCCTGGTTCGGACATTCAAGTCGGTGTATTGGGTGATGGCCCCATCTTGGTTGTGAGTCCCGTCCACATTCCAGATGTGTATCGGTTGTGTGACATCACGTGTTCCAATCTGCAGCCACTTCAGTAGCGAGGCGCAGATGAAATTGTCCATTGCTCCTGAATCCAGGAGTACTTGTCGTTCGGCCGTTGTGTGTGCAGATTTAAAGAGAACTGGGATTCGCATGGATCAATATCTGCTATGGTACACGTTTACATTGAGTGCTCTAGCCCAGGCCATCGGGTTCAAGCATCGAGAAAATCCTCTTTTGCGAACAGCTTCTCCACCATAAGGTCTCGCACCTCCTGAGGCTGCGCTTTCATCGCAGCGATCTGTGCTTCAGCCTGTTCTTCCGTCGAAAGTACACAGTTAGATTGTATGGCGACTGTAGTGATGGTGGGAGCTGATACGATTGAGGGAGTGGGGATGGGAGCTGATTGGGTGGTCGTGGAGGAAGTAGCAATTCGAGTGCCCTTTTGTGGGCAGTTACATGAGATGTGCCCTGTAGCGCGGCATCTAAAACAGCACCCCTCCTTTTGGAGTTGGATTCAGTCAGCGTCTGTGAGAGCCACGGAGGCTCGGGCGCGTCCAACAACCATGGTGTTTGGGTCGCGGTTCTTGTTGAGGGCTTGTACCCACTGTTCGTGGTTATGCCCTCCCTTCTTTTGGCGTGGGGTTCGGTTCTTGCCGAGTCGGTCCTTTAAAACCAGGTACTCAGCCTGTTGTAATTGGGCAGCCCGCTTCCAATCTTCCCACGTAACGGGGTGTTGGAAGCAGATGGCATTGATAACTAACTGGTTTGGGAGTCCATCTTGGAATAACTCCAATGTTGTTGCTTTGTCCAGGCCATACCCGGCTTTTGTTGTCAGGTTGTCAAACTGGGCGATGTACGAGTCGATATCTTCCCCCTTCATCGCCAGGGTTTGCAAGGCTTTGCGAGCCTTCATTTGTTCCACAGTGTCAGTGTATGCCTGCAGAAATCGAGTTTCTACCTCGTTCCAGAGGTTATTTTGGGTTCGCAGGACTCCTGCTGCTACCTGATCGTCGAGCCACCTCATCTGCTCATCAACCCAATCGTCGACGAGTGGCCCTCGGATATAAGAGAGGAAGGCCATGGCCTGTTGTCCAGGTATCGCAAGCAGGTCTACTGTCGGGTTCATTCCGCAATACAATTTGAAGGCACGTAAGAAGGCCTTGCTCTTTTCTCGGTTTCCATCGAATTCTGGCGGGGGGTTTCCCCCTAGGCGACCATTGCCGCCAGGAGCTGGTGCAGGTCCTCCAGCCGGTGCCGGTCCACCGCCACTGCCACCACCACCGCCACCGCCACCGGGGGTTCCTCTGGCAGGTGCTCCACTTCCGCTCGGTACTCCTCCTCCACTTGTGAGGGTGGTGCTTGCGGATGCTTGTCCTTGTTGGGCCATTGCATAAGACGGAAATGCTGAAGACGGGAGGTTGGTCGTTGGTACGGATACACTTGGGGATGGGGTGTCAGAAGGATTGATGTTAATGCCTGAAGGATTGGAGGATCCTAGAGGTCCGGTGTTCAGGGTGAGGGGTACTGGTCCTGTAGTGTACCACGCTCCCTCAGTCGGGGAATATTCGATAAAGGCCCAAAGATGTCTGTCGTCAAGGTAATGGATTTGTCAGTATGATCGTGTCGAGGGGTCAAAGACAAAGTACCCTTCGACTCCATTGTGTTCTGCCCAGACCGTGGTTCCTTTAACTCTGTCTGATAGTTCGTCGGAACTGAGGCGGTCAATGTACTTGGGCCTAAACTTGGTTTGGCTGCGACTAGATGTCGCCACTGTGAGAGACTTGACTTAATGTAACGCCACCACAGGGGCATTAAGTACAACATGTACTTCAGCAAGTCAACGGGATCGGATAAGCGCGAGTCAGTAAGGACTCAGTTTGGTGGTGAACAAGTATCACTTGGTCTCCCAGGGATACAAGGATAATAGCGGAAATCAGGGCTCAAGCGAAGAGGCGAGCAAAAGCGAGGACTCAAGCGCAACGGCGAGTCAAGATCGGTTCATGAGGCAAGGACAATGTGGTATTACACAAGAAGTCAAGTCTACTGTACAAGCTAGGTAGGGCGTGACTTATATACTAGTACAGGGTGTTTGTAAGGTACAAACACATGGCGCGATCCTGAGGTACTGGCCTCAGCGAGCTAATAAGGAAGCATGAAGGGGAAGTCCATAAGAAGTACAAGGGAATCCCGTGGGGGCACGCAGGGCTCAAATGGCGTCAGCGGGTCCTAGAAGTCATAGGTCTGGCTTCCCTATGGTCATGGGGTTGGTGCGAGATAAGAGTCAAAGAATGAGTCGGAACGGATCATGGGTAAAAGTACATGCGAACACGAGGCGAGGTAAGAAGGTAAACAGAACACGTCATATAGTAAGGCGAAAATCGTAACACCAAAATACCAAATCGGGGACCTCGTATGGCTCAAAGGGCGCCACCTGCGCACCAACCAGCCAACCGCAAAACTCGTGCCAAGAAGACACGGGCCTTTCCCAATCGTCCAGGTGATGTCCGCAGTCAACTACCGCCTAGAACTTCCCACACAGTGGAGCATCCACCCAGTATTTCACACGAACCTTCTAACTCCGTACAAAGAAACTCCCACACATGGGCCCAACTATCAGCGCCCACCACTGGACCTGATTGATGGGGAAGAGGAATACGAGGTCGAGAAGATTCTAGACTCTCAGCGGTTCGGCAGAACCAGGAAACTGCAGTATTTGGTCAAATGGCGTGGATACCTGGACTTGGACAACCAATGGGTCTCCAAGGATGACGTGTTTGCCAATGAAGCAATTCGGGAATTCAAACATTCAAACCCCGCCAGAGAAGCACATATAAGCACAGGGAAAATCCAAGAGACATCCCCATCCCTTTCTCCTCCTCTCACACATACTCATGCCCTCTCCTCGAGTTCAAGTCCACTATGTCTTACGGGCACGTGATCCGAGTATACACTAGGGCAAGTCGTGCCACTAGGTAATCCGATAATCGACGAAGACGACTTGCTCGGAAGGAGACAAGCGAAGCACGCGTGAAGAGACAGATGAAGGTGGTGAATTGAGAAGAAGAGATGGCGAATCTTGGTCTTCCTAGGCCACTACTTATACATATACGAGGCAGCTTTAAAGCTCCTCTCCAATCCCGTACGACGAATAGCTAAAGTAGCTCGAACCCTACTATCGCTTACTAGTGTTGACTCACGCCTTAATGGCATGTGATTGTGCTACGCGCTGACTGATCCCCTGTCCATGACTCATTACTACTTACTATCGTGGTCATATCCGTTTAGTAAGTGTCCGTTCCCGCAGTCGTGACACTCGACAACCTACTCCCAGTATCAATCCAGCCTACCCTCATCGTTCAAGACGCGCCATCATCACCCCTGTCGCTTCCCCAGTCCATTCACAGCGGAGGAAGTCATCCACCGACCCCCGTACCATCCCTTCTTCCTTCACCAACCCCTACCAGAGTTGGTACAAGAGATCCTTTGCCAACCAACATGTCGACGACAGCTCAACCCGATACAAACCAGACTACGGTTCAAGAGGACTGGGACTTCGACCGGTACCTATCAGAGGAGCATTGCCCTCTACACAAACACCTCATCTACGGCAACCATCTCACCACCACTCACAATGAAACCCCGCCACTATGCACCTCCGACGGGGAGCCCATCCTTATGTTGAAAACTACTCGACCCCAGATCTGCCGCTATCGTGCGGAGGAACACAGCCCAGTTTCCCGACACAAAGTGGAGACTCCTCCACCCATCAGGTTCCAACACAACAGCTCACTATACGCAGCTCATCCTTACGGTGGACCCGTTCATCCTCGCCTATCGAAGGGGCAGTGACCAGCAGTACAGGAAGCCAGTGCACGCCGCCCCCAACTACGACTACCCTGTGGACACCCACTACTATGACAACAACCTGATCTTCCTAGATCGGCGCAGTTCCATGCACGAGTCGGTTGACCGCGCCCTCACCAACATGAAGGACCTCACTCTCATCACGGAGGTCCATCGCTACCGCTGTGTACAAGCGGGATACAAGGCCAAGGAGGAGGAACTGACGAAGAAAATGGACAAGCTGGACAGGATAGCTCGGGTGAGAAGGGATTGCATGCTTTGGCTCCAACGAGCCAACGCGATCACCTGCATCGAGGCGGAGCGGGACTCATACCATCCAGAGATACAGGCAGGGTTACAAGTCGCAGAGGAGAGGGAAGCCACCCAGCGGGGTCGAGCTGGGGCTCGACCGTAAGAAGGGGGTGATATTACGTTTCGGTTTGATCAGTGCCTCAGGCCAGGAAGTGGACACTGACGCATTGACTATGACATCGCCATCAGCAGAATATCATCATGGACTTGTAGGATCAGTCAGCCGGGTAAGCTCCGGCACATGTGATTGTACGATAACAGATCGGATCTTGTAATGACTCGACGTGACTCATACTAGGATAGCTGTACTAGGGTTCACGGTACTTACGCTATTGGCTAGTAGTATTCAAGCGGCGCTTCAAAGCCCGCGCGTACCATAAGTAGAGTAGCACGAAGACCAAGAACGGCATCTTGGTCTTCTTCCAATACCACCACCATCTACTCATCTTTGCTAAGAGGCTTCCCCCTCTTAAGTGAGTTGTCCAGCATATCCCCTTAGACCAGGGATCCCCTTGACTTATTACCTGTCCCTTTGCGGATCAGTGGACCTTCCCCCAGATGTCACGGCTTATCAAGTATATCTATATCGCAACAAACGTGTAGCTGCCCCGTATCATTCCTTCTTCATACTCGATAGCATTTCATGGGCCAACGCCAAGTACATCAATAGGATCCTGTTGATAAGTGACCCTTGCGCACTTAGCGGCTCAAAGGACAATCAGATATGGACTGCTATAGATAAGATATACAGGACTTATGTAGATTAGATTATTATGATCACACAATCTCGGACTTGTTGTATTCCCTTAATCTATGACATCACTGTACACTATGACATCATAGGATCCGGACTTTGCGTTGTACTCAACGCCCTTGTAGTTTCCCTTTGTTCTATCCTTATTATGATGTCAGTATGATATCATTAGTCTAGATTCTCCTTGTTCCCTTTTTGTCCCTTGTTCTCAGAACGTCCACTCCTTTGTCCATCTGTAGAACAATGTCCCTTGTACTTACTGTGACGCCATGTTACCACCGTCACTCTGTATTTTGTATAAGTAGTGCAGCTTGTACGCTCCTGGTCCACATCAGTTCTCATCTGTTGTGTGCCAGGTATGTTCTCTACTCTGTAATAACATCAGTTCTCATCTGTTGTGTGCCAGACACCACCTCTGCTTCACCTGCAAGATCTCTCTGTTGCTGCTTCAAGCTTACCTTCATATCTCACCACAGTCACCAGTTCACTGTGAGTATGATCCCTTCATGTGCGCTGTTCATCAGATCCCTCAAGGGGTCATTCAACTAGAAGACCTCCATGCATACTTTGGGAGAGATGAGAGCCTCCAACCTCATCCCGCTTTCTACCCAGAGACCTTTGCTAACTGCAACTTCCAACTTTCAAGGATCGCCACCAAGCAAGAAGCCTAAGTCAGGCAAACGTCTGTGGTAGACGTTACAGTAAACATGGATGACAGCTGACCTCCAAATTTGACATGTGGGGTTCATAGTTAAGTAATGTTTGAAATTCTCGGGAAATTTAGTATCTCGCAAATATATAGTTATAAAATAGTTATCCATGGTATCAAATAGCTATCCTGGGACGGCACATAGCAAAGGGCCTGCAGAGTTAAATTTCTATTTTATTTTATTTTGATTACTGCAAATAATTTCCCGTGAGAAAACACTTCAGCATAGTTATCAGAACACCCTTTCAGATTCAGCCTGTACACTAATTTGGACAAAAGGGGCCCCCTGTTTTGGACTTTGCTGTATAACCACTGTGTGCAAAGCAGGGTTTTCAGACCAATAAAACCCATAGAAAACCCTATGGAGTGTTAAACATAACCACTTATCAAGGGTTTTTTTAGGGTTTTCTAAGGGTTTTATTGGTTGGAAAACTCTGCTGTGCACGCAGTGAACCCCCTTCCCGAATTTTCCGACACACCTTGTGCACGTGATATTTGGGTTTTGAGCCAACGTGCCGCAGCTTGCTCTGGGTCCACCTTTACCGCAGCCAATCTTGAGGCCTCGTTGTTTGCGCACGGGACTGCGTTGAGCAAAGTCGTTCTCAAAAGGCCTCTGCGCAGCATCTTCCCAGTATATATAGCTCTCGTGCCCTAATACGGGTCCTTGTGCAACACAGCACATAACCAACACCTCCCTTTCATTGCATCCTTTTCAACATCATGAGTCAACAACGAGGACGTGGTAGAGGCGCACCTGGAGGCGGAGACAGAGGTCGTCGCGGTGGCGGCGGGTCCCCCTATCGCGGCGGTGGAGGCGATCGTGGTGGCTCTCCTTATCGTGGTGGATCCCCCGCACGCGGTGGGCGCGGTGGGTTCGGGGGCGGGCCTGGGGGGGATGCTCCACTCATCTTCAACGCCGGCCAACCTGCGCAGATCGATCCGAACGCCAGCGCGTCGAACGAGCTGATCGTGCGCGTCCGCGGCGCACAGCCCGGGCCCGAACGGCCCGCACGCCCCGGGTACGGCACCGCAGGGAGCGTGATCGCGCTGCGGGCCAACTTCTTCGCGCTGGAGTTTACCAAGGACACGATATTTGAATACGTGGTGAAGATCGAGCCGGAGCCCAAGTCGCAGAAGGCGCGCGTCAAGCGCCGCGTGCTCGCTTTGTTCGAGCAGAGCGAGGCCGTGCGACCCTACGTGAATATGTTCGCGCACGACGGTGCGCAGCGCCTCGTCGCGGCGCAGCAGCTGCCCGAGCTGCAGGGCACCGTCGTTTTTTTCGAGGACGGGGAGAAGCAGCCTGCGAGAAACGCGGATAAGTACACTGTGGAGGTCACCTTTTTGAGAGAGCTATCCACGGCTCCGTTGAGGCAGTGAGTCTACGTTGTTCCCGTTGTTGTGATCGCCACTTACCAGGAGCACGTTACACTTTTTTTGCAGGTTCATGAATGGGGACGTGGCGAATATCGACAAGGTCGAGAACGTGGATCCGGTCATAAGCGCGTACAATCTTGTCGTGCAACGCCAAGCAGCGCAGCAAGGCTACCGGTTTGGAAAGAACCGTTATTTCTTCCCTGAAAACAGAGCACAAATAGGTGAAAACCTTTTTGCGCTCATGGGTTTCTATTCTTCTGTTCGCCCATGCAACAAGCTTGTTATGGTCAACATCAACGTATGCATGTCCGCATTCCACAAACCTGGGAAACTTTCCGATGCACTGCGTTCGTTTGGGATGGGTTCGTTCGATGCGGCGCCTCGGGAGCTCATGAGGAAGGTCAAGGTGTCCACGACATACCTCGGGTACAAACGCGTCAAGACAATAAACCGCGTTGTACTAGGTTTGTCTGCCAGAAAACATCGTTTCTCGTGTGAAGAGTTGGGTGGCATGGTCTCCGTCGAGGAGTACTTCTTAAGAAGTGGGTTATACTCGCGTAACTCGACACCCGTAAAATCTGACCCACCGATTCCCTTAGAGCACAACATCCGTTTGCAGCATCCGGACGACATGCCCCTGATTGACGTTGGCGCTCCTGGAAAGTCACGTTATATCCCCGCAGAGCTTTGCACCATCGAACCGGGAGAGCCCCACCTTGGAAAGCTCGGCCCGAACGAAACTTCGGAAATGCTGAGGGTAGCGAGTCGGAGGCCTGCCGCAAACGCGACTCTCATCGCGGGGACTGGATTGCCTCGCCTGGGCATCGAACCCGCCACTCCGGTGCTGGGTAATTTCGGCATTCGCATCTCTGCCCAGATGACGGTCATTCCTGGGCGTGAGTTGCCGGCACCTAGCGTGACGTACCGCAAGGGTAACCCTCGCGTCGCGAACGGCAGCTGGAACATCATGGACGTCAAGTTTCACCACGGCGGCAAGATGGGGAACTGGAAGGTCCTCGTCGTGCGCGATGGCGTAGATGCACTGACCTTTAATGGTCCCAACGACCCGAGGCTAAATGGTTTTATGAAGGCGTTCACCGACAAGTGCAGGAACAGCGGGCTGGAGTTCGGCACGGCACCTCCCGTGATTAAGCCCACTGCTGCCCTACCTCCACTCAGAGACGATCCGGGGCGTCGAAAGGCGCTCAGTCTCATCGAACAGTCGATCGAGAGTTTTGGGGACCCGAAGGCCACCTCCTTTATTCTTGTCTTACTGCAGAAGCGGGACGACTTCATCTACCCGGGCATCAAGCGACTCTGTTCCGTCAAGTTCGGCGTGCGCACGCAGTGCCTGCTCCTCGATAAGGCGCTGAAGGAAAGAGGACAAGACCAGTACCTCTCCAACGTCGCGCTCAAGGTCAACACCAAGCTCGGCGGGATAAACCATCGCCTCGCTGGCGACGCGCTCGCGTGGCTCACGCGCGAGCCCACCATGCTGGTCGGGATCGACGTCACGCACCCAGGTCCAGCCAGCGTTCCGGGTACACCCTCTATCGCGGGTGTCGTCGCAAGCATCGATAAAGATTTCGTACAATTCCCCGCGAGTTTGCGCCTTCAAAAGAGCAAGCAGGAGGTGAGCTCTTGTCCGGCCGGTTTCTCCTTGTGGCTGACGCGGCCGCCTTCGTGATAACAGGGCATCGCGGAACTCGCAGATATGATGATCGATCGGCTGCAGGCGTTCCGCCGGCGCTCGAATGTGCTTCCCAAGCGCATAGTCGTATTCCGTGACGGTGTATCGGAGGTAACGTCTCCGTCTATCAAACACCGAGCCATACCCCCGAACTGAATCTCCGCGCTTCACAGGGCCAGTACGATAAGGTGGTGAACGAAGAGCTGCCGCAGATCTTGCAGGCGTTCAAGCGCATCGACCCCAAGAACCCGCGGTACAGGCCGACGCTGAGCATCCTCATCTGCGGGAAGCGGCACCACGCGCGCTTCTACCCGACGAACTCGGACCACGCGGACAAGAACGGTAACACGCGCCCGGGCACCGTCGTCGACCGCGGCGTGACGTCCCTCGTCGATTTCGATTTTTACCTGCAGGCGCACGCGGGCCTCCAGGGCACCGTCCGCCCGACGCACTACGTCGTCGTCTACGACGAGAGCTCCCTCACCGCCGACGCTGTCCAGCAGGGCGTCCACGCCGCTAGCTATCTCTATGCGCGCGCTACCAAGGCTGTCAGCCTCGTCCCACCCGCGTACTACGCCGACATTGTCTGCGAGCAGGCGCGCTTCTGGATACAGGGATTCCTCAACCAGGGTGGAGGGAGCGATACCGCGTCTAGCGCGGGTGGCGGTGGCGGTGGCGCCGGCACTACCAGTAGCGCGGGGATGAAAATGGCGCGCGAGGCGGCAGAGCAACGCGTGTACGAGGCCGCGCAGCGTATGTGGGGCAATGGCCTGCACCCCAACTTGCAAGATGCCATGTTTTACCTGTAGTTTTTTCTTGTCCGCAGTCGCAGTATAGTCACCAGTAGCAACAGTATAGTTAAATATACAGTCTGGCCAGAGTTTGTGCTTTTCTTGTACTTTCGTTATGTGTTGTCCCTTCACGTTTCGATGTGCTCATAATTCCGTAACGCCCGTCCCGTTCCGCTCGATGCAAGGTGTTCTATTTCCCCCACGCACGATATTCATGTGGTATCTGAATCTTCTATCTGTATTCTATCCGTACGAGACAATCGAGCCTTTTAGAACATACCCAGTGATCCGTACGTCGATCCCCCTTGCTCCCAATGTGAGGCGTGTTCGTCATATGCGCCATTAATCACAGCGACAATGAAAGTTCTTCTTTGCGAGGTTTCTCCGCGGAGCTCTCGAGGCGATAAATAGTCTTGCAGAGAACAGGATCGACGTTTCGAACTTCGATTGCTTGTGAGTCACGCAATCCACAGACGCAGTGATAGGGAAGAAGGGGGTGGGGGTGGTGGGGAGGAGATTGCTCGGGACCTACTACCTCCCAACGATCGCCAGACTTTACCGCCAGCGGCGCCAGGTTTAGCGCCGTGTTCGCCGAAAACAGGACAACCGCCGATGCCGACAATCAAACCGCAGCGCGCTGCGGTCGCTCCTTGCTAGAACCCCAGATTAGTGACTCCTAGTGACTCCATGCTGATACACGCACACACAGAAGCGGATATTTTGACGCGGGGAAAGACGGCCGTGTGAGCTTGCTGACTTGCTGATAAGACACGGCTTGTCTTTCTTCCTCCCTTCCATACATGGCACATGGGTCGCTTGAGGTCTTTTGGCCCAGGACAGGCAATTAACTCCTTTGGTTTTTTTGGTGTTTTGTTGAGAATGGAGAAGCGCTTTCATTGGAGGCAGGCCTTGCGCATCGCGCGACTAACGAAGACACTTAGACGCCAACGAACCGGCAGATCGTGGGACGGTTTGATGCAGTATTCCCGGTCGTCCTCACTTCTCACTGGCCGACCCTGACGTATTCCGGGGTTTGCCTCGTATGTGGGTGAGTGGGCAAGGCTCTTGCCCCGTAAAGATAATTGTCCTGCGACCGTGCCGATACTCCTGGCCTGACCCTGGCGGATGACCGTGGGGATATATGGCTCTACAGAAGAGAAGTTTCGTGCTGATAGGCGCTGGGCAGTCAGTCCTTGAAGGCGCTGAGCCTGCCGTCAGCCAATACGTCCAAACGACGTAGTCGGACTTTGTTTTCCCCAGTGGGCTCCGGGGTAGTGGTGGTCTCTAGTCGGACCGGTGATGCGCCATCTGTGCGTGCGCTCGGTTCAGAGGACCGTCGTGTACGTGATGATCCTTGTTGTCGCAATTGTTGGTCGCCCAGCAAGCAACAAGCTGACGACAACTCCAGGCCGGCCGAAGCCACCCCGGGCCATTATCTAGATCTGTGAATGAAGGGACTCTAGAACGGGTGCCCATCAAACCTGAAACAGAAGCAGATCGGCTACCGCCGTTCTATGACGGATGTATGAAGGAAGGTCTTCCACCGGTCGCGAAGAGTAGTTAACAGACAGCGAACACGAAACAACAATGGACCTGCAGAAAAACAAAAGTCGGCCCTCGGAAATTTCGCTCCCAGAAGCCGTAGCGTCTCGGAACGGAAAGACGAACGGAATGGGATAAAGTGTATTTTATATATCGTTTTACAGCAAGGGGCATTAAACAAGCGAGATCACGATCTTATCCTGAGCGGTTATGCAAGCGGGGAAAGCGTTGCTGCAACCAGCTTGGCGTCTTTTATTATAGACACGCTCATAGGTGCGGGCGCCCTGGAACGACTCGTAACGTTGCAAGGTGTTATCTATGAGCGAGCTGAGCGCGGAAGAATGCCGGAATCGCCATCAGACATAGATTGGAAGGTGAGTTTCGTGAGACTGCGCGCTCGGACCAACGGGACGAGAAAGAATGGAAAGTAACCGATTGCCGTGTGGATGAAGAGAAAGAGTTTGGCCGCACATGAGGGTACCACTGTTGAAAGGAGATGGGAGTCAAGGAAAGAAGTAAGAAGGTGGACGTGGGCGTGGATGTGGGCATATGGGAAGGACTTTGAAATGTAGATGAAGGAGCAGGGAGGGTGACAAGGGCTGGTGTCGGGCTGGACGTCCTGTCAGTGTGGTTGCCTTTTCTGTCAAGATTCAGATGACGAGAGGGTCGGTTCTTTAGTCCATTGAGGAAGGGGCAAGTCGTTCTTTTTCAATTTGTCTTAGTCAATTCAAAATAGGCAACAGCACACTGCCTGACTTATCGAATCGTCTCTTTATAAAAGCGTCGCACGCAAGGGAAAGGTCTGTCAGGTTATTTCACTCAAACTCGGCTTTCGCATCTCACCCGAGCATCAAATATGTCGTACCCTAGGCGAACAAGAACCAAGAGTCACGCGCTGCAAGGCGGCTTTGGCGCCGACCTCACCTTCACCACCGTCTCTGACCACCGAACACCACCCACCACCTCGTCTTCACCAGTGCCTGGCCCGTCCAACCTCTCACCTCATTTTCGCAAGCGCACTTGTTCCTCTGGCAATAGCACTCCCACCCGCAAGCGCGCGTCGTCTGCCACCGCCGCGCCCTCTCCCTTTTTGTCCCAGCCTTTTCTCTTCACCCCATCCTCCCCGCCCGTCGTGCGTCCCCGCAACTCCATATCCAACCTGGGTTCCCCACCGCCATACACGCCTTTCCCACTCGCGACCAAGTCTCGCTCTTCGTCGCACCTCTCGCAAAATATTTCGACAGCAACATTCCTCGCGCAGTATTCGCCACAGCGCATGCGTCCCCAAGGCGCATCTTCGGACAGCGAATCCGATCCAGACCCCCTCGACGAAGACGAAGACAGCATGATCTACACCGCAAAGCACCTCGGCAACGACGTAGCCTTTCGCTCGCGTATATTCCCTCGACACTCCAAGGGCATCACCACCGCTCCTGGCCAGCTCGGTGCCGGTGAGACAGAAACTGAGGCGGATGAACCGGTAAGGATGCCCCACCCACCCCCGTTTTCTGATCAAAATTTTAACATGCTTTCCTCCCTCAGCCGAGGCATTTGCCAACAGCACGTATCGTACCTGTCTCCGGTCCGCTCGTGCCGCCAAATACCCTCGAACAACTCATCACCCCCGTCCTATTCGAGGCGTCCCGCATGCTTTCCATCGTACCCGCGGTGTTTGGGGTACTCTACAATCTCTATCACGCGTTCTATGCGCCTATGAATGCAAATATTACCCCAATCGACTACGCCGTATCTGCCTTATGGGTACGTCGCCGCTTTTACCTTCTCTTTCTATACGCGTCTCACAGTATCATGTGTCTTGGTTCATCATTCATCACATTAGGCCGCTCTCACGGGATACCAGTGCCTCAGCCTCACCACAGGCCTATTCCAGAGATGGAAGGTCTACTATCCTCCATTGTCCACCCTAATTCGGCTGCTGGCGCTCCAGGCCATTTGCTGGCCCGCAACACATTTCAGCCTGGTCCTGATCGGACATGAGCAACGGCCGGTAGTCTGCTGGGCCGCGATCGGCAGTTTCACGACATGTTCTCGAGCCGTCCAATTATGGGTGACGAGCAACCTCTGGTGGGAGTCCAGCAGTGGCAGCGAGAGCTGGCGGCTCAAACTCGGCGGGCGCTGGGGCGGGAGACATTGGGACTGGAACGAGGTTCTGATAAAGTGCGGCGTCCCGATGGGCGTGTGCTACTTCGCCATGGCCTGGGCGGAGGCGTTACGCCGGGAGCTTAACGGGTGCTAGATCGCGCTGGGAAAGCACCCCCATCATCAGTAACCCCCCTTCCTGCTACATATCCCCCCCCCGTGAACAACACATGCGATCCAGGCCCCTATGCTGTAGGGATACGCTGACTCGTGCGACGAGAATAGCCGATACTAGGTGTTCTATCTGCGCCTTGCCTTCTACGGCGCTGTCCGCAGGGGTAGCCGCTTCTTCCGAGGGCCCGCTGGTAGCCGTGCATTACCCTTCTGCACGTCCGCGGCAATGCCACAGGGACCCTCTTAGCTCCCATTGTACTTTACATTTTGACGAGACGATATCATAGATGACGTTGTGCCTCCTGCCTAATTTTATTGTTCCCTACATGTTCCAATGGAAGTGATGGAGTGATACTGTTATCGTCCTCCAACATTGGTGCTCCTCGCTCCAAGGCCAGGCCCACGAATGATCAAGTGTGGAAAGATAACGTGTGTGTCGTTATCTCATGTCTTTCTCTGACGGTATCTCTATACAGTACTGTAAGCGTTGGAAAATGCAAGTTATCTGGGTCGAAAGAGACAGATCTGGCCCCCGTCCTGTGCCTCATCGGGCCCGAATGTGGTGGCCGCTTCATTCGCCGGCCATCACGCCGATCGCCATCCGCCTTTCCCAACACGTTGAGTTCCATTTCCGACCAGGTTTCTCCACGCAAATGCTTCAACGTCATCTCGACCAACATATTCGGGGGCTAATCTATTCAATCCATCCCCTCCCTCATCATCTTCCCTCAGACCCCCCCCCAATTTGGTCCCTGCTTCCATTTGCCAGCGCCAACCGGGGATTCCCCCCCGGGCGCGTCTGTTGCCGACTCTGGCATCTCCTTACAGCCTGAGACCCACCTCCTCGGCGTCTAGCGTCCTCCCCCTTCCCTCCTTTCGTCCACTGTGTTGTGATGGCCGACATCTCGTGGCGACGACATCTATGTTCCTTCAACAAACTCGAAACCGTTCCCCAGTCTCGGGCCTGTACCCCAGAACAAAAGAGTTTTGTCCCTTAGCCCTGGAGAGCGCAATTGGTTGGCAGGCAGATACGACTTGAAATGTGGTAGCAGTATCGCAGTACCACTGAGAGGCCTACGGGTCCCACATTTCTGTCATTTCGATTTCTCGCACAATCCTGGTCCAATAACTATACAATGTCTGGTACCGCACGATCCGACTTTTTTTCTTTGATAAGAATTGCGCGAAGGGGGGAACATGGCGATTTGCTTGCATGGCGACTTGCATGGCGATTTGTCGCGCTCACTGACCGGACCGGTATGGCAGGGTTTGATTATCTAAGCGCATTACTTTCCAAAAGTGGCTACAGTAATGGTGAAGTGTCTTGTGCGTTGCACAGTACGACATGCCCTCAGAACAGAGAGCCACATGGTTCGTCCAATCAATCTACTTGTTACTCTCAGAGGAAAGGCACCGCAGCCTAGTAATGAAGCGTGATCAACGGAGGGTCAAAAAAAAGTGTTCGGAGACGTTGGTCAATTTTCCTCATACAATCTTCCACTGGCATCTGCAATTCCTCTTTCCAGTTTACCTGCGTCGGACCCAATAGGCGGAATTGCCCATAATAGCAAGAACTCGAAAGGCGCCGTCGCCATTTTTGAGTATTATGCACCTACATGGAGATGCACGCTGCCGCAGCTTTGATGCACCTGGGGTTGTGGCTGTTCGTACCTACTCTATTCATTCGACGCATGGACGGCGCTTGGTGCATTGACACCTCCGCGCGTTTCATAGCGTACCTCCAACCGCCCTAATATCGGCTCTCGGTCCCGGACTCCGCGACGCCCTCACCTAGACACGGTTATCTGGCTGGTGGTTAGGGAGTTAGTTCTGGCAGAGGAAAAAAACAAGGTGATGACCTATCACGGCGTATTGTTCTACTACTCCGCATCACGAACGACGGTGCGTAACTCCGTATCCGTATCTTTGCGCTTCTATTCCTCCATACAGATCTACCAGGTGACTGAATCATAGCCCACTTCGATGATACCCCGTGGGGGCAGCTTGGGCGGGGAGGAAGAAGGGAAGAAAAGTGGCGTGTTACGACGGTTAGCGGTGCGGTCCGCCAATGGTCGATTACTTGCTACGAGATGGGCCCCACTCTTGGTGCAAACCGTGCCCTTCCCCTCTGTTTGATCGCAAGGCACACGACTGATACACATGCTCAGTTCTTTGAGTTTATTTAATTTTGAGGTGGATGCGGAGTGGATGCGGCACGGGGAAACCGGCACGGTCCTGCGGAGCGCGGGTGGCGTTGGCGTTTTCTCACGTCGTCCACACAAATCCGCTTCGATTGATTGATTGATATTTTATCATCGCTGCTTGCTCAGCCCATCGGTGGGTGGCACTCACCGCTCAGCCACCCGAATACGTAGTCACGACATACAACTTCTCTGTCGCCTGTCGTATGTTCAGCGGTGGCCACTCGAAAGCCGGGGGGCATCTTTGAGTTCTTTTGCTGACTGATGTTGCTCGGTTTTTTACTAGTACAGTAACACAGTACCACCTTTGGCAAGGGCCTGCAAGTTAATAAGTAGCCGCATGCCACGCACCACGCAAAAAAGGCTAAACGCGGTCTTATGTTTCCACGCAAGGGTTCTTCTCTTGATACCACACACCGCATGGCAGTTGCGTACTTTTGGTAATCGGGGGGTGAGAAGTGTTTCGTTGGTTGGTCTGGTGGCAGTGACAGTGGGTGCGAACTCCGAGCCTCCCCCAGGAGGATAGTGGGATGTATGTCACTCTATCGAAGGCGAGCGGGCGGAATCGTCAGCAGACATCCGCATTTTTTTCAAAAGGCAGGAGGACAAGAGGAGCTTGGGGAAGCATTACGTACCTTGTGCATAACAATCTCCCGCGATGGCTTTCGGAGTTCGCCGACCACCGGCCAGCCAGATGATCGGAACGACACAAACGCGTGCAGTTGTGCCGACAAACTGACGGAACGGTGTGCTCAGCCCTCGCGACACATCACAAATTTGTGGGTCAGAATGCAAGGGACGTGATGTCCCGGGCCCCATTGAGCCCCGCCTTTCCGGTGACCGTGTGACGGGTCTTCAGCGCTTCAGCAGTCGAGAGTCGCTCCCTTACGTGGCGATATGCCCCGCCGGCTTGGGCCTCCCCCCTTCTCTGAGTTCTCTCGTGGTAGTTTCGGTACTGTAAGAGTCTGAGCCGAGATAATCGGGCGGGATGGATGACACCGCGGGAATTGAACATTGAAGCGAGAATTTCCATGGATTTTCCGTGGCCTGTATTGTTTCCGTGCGCCATGATCGTTCTCGCCAGTCAGTCGTGGACACCATGCAGAAAGAGCTGTCGCGGACGCTGGAATTCGGAAGGATGATACCGCAGGGGATCGAATGTTGTACACTGAACGTTGAACTGGGAATATCGGTGGAATTTCTACGGTCTCGTGGTTCCGTGGGTCGTCATCGTTCTCAGTCAATCATGCATGCTGCGCGTCGCTGTCGCGGGTGACTAGAGATTTCCGTGGAGTCTCCATTCCGGTGCACCATCGTTCTTGGTCAGTCATGGAGTCATCTGCATTGCATGAAAGGTTGCCGCACAATTGCTGCCAGTGGCCGTGGGTGAATGACGACATTTCTGAGTTATCTTATCTTGCCAGTGGGTCGATTCGGCGTCTCCCATGTAACAATGCGCTAACGTAATTGTATCCTTTCTCTCTCACGGAGTCTGCCGAAGTTTTCCCAAGCCACCCGGCGTTCGGTCATGTTGTCCCTTCCTCCTCCGGGATACCGATGACAGCGAAGTCCCGAGTCTTGGTTACGCCGCTTGCAGTACGGCAGCCTCTTGGCCCACGTTTTTCCTTGGAAATACTACGCAAACCTACACACACACTGGGACTTGGAGCGCCATGGCATGCCGGCGCTGTGACCACTCGTTTCATAGGGTTTAGCCTACCACCATCAACGCACATGCTTCATCCAGGTCTAGAGCGAGCTCCAAGGGGTTCATTAAGATTGGGCGCAGCGACTTGTAGAGTTCTGTTTTATTTTCTTGTCTAGAATGCGCAGGAGCTAAAGAGGCAAACACAAGCGCCCGACACAGTTCGCTAGGTTGCGATAGTGGTACTGTACCTGGGCGCTTGCTAATCTAAGAACTCTTAAGTCAATATGGAGATCTTTTGATCGGCCCTACCCGCACCTCTCCTTCCTTCCACTTCCAAGTGCCATAACGTGATAGTGGGCGTTCGCACACGGGTGTCACTGGCGCCAGGACGGGGACACTCAATGCGTACTGGCGCTTCAATTGGACACTTCTCCCGAGTCCTAATTGCTCCCAGCCGCAACGCGAGCTCACTTGGGAGACGGATAGTCAAGGTCCCATGACGCAACAACCTGCGGCATCTTGCTGCAGCGCTCCACTGGGAATGGCCAGGGCTGGAATGTGCAGTGACGTCGAAGACTTCTTCGACAGAACGACCTGGCCACGACTGATATTGCTGCGTTGCTTTTCTCTCACTTGCTCACTCATACACGCTTTCTCAGAAAACAGACAAAAGAATACGTCACAGAATCAACCACCCTTCAGGCAGGCTCGGTGACACACAGAAAAAGTTCAAGTGCCAGTGTCTGGGACGTCATATGATGACGAGAAGTAGTCGTCCAACGGCAGTACTGCACTGCCATGCACATGGGCGAGGACATCAAATACTGGTGCCGCACCTGGTAGACGCGAGAGAGGAGGGTGTAGTTACGACATAGAACGTGTCTTCTATCAGCGCTGTATGAACAGGTCACCGTTTGTGTTGCGCACGTTGTACCCAAGTGACGCGAGGCAACTAGACAAGCTAGCGGCTTTGAGCGTTTGCATGTCATGAGAAAAACCGCCATCGGTCGTCTTACGTTGGTTTTCTGAATCTTCTTCCTTTCTTCCTGCTCTTCCCTGCTCGCATCTCAAGTTGGTTATCCCATTATAGACGGGCATCAAAGAAAGGCAGCAGAGTCAATAAGTTACGGAGGGCCAACAGAACGATCGAGGAAGAAGATTGTACATGTGGACCACCTTATCTGACAGCATGGTGTACAGGCCTGAGAGAGCCTATCAGAAGATCAATTCTCATATGTGGTATGTGATCGATGTGATCATACACTAGACGCCCACGGGCGAGAATTCCCACCGGATATGCCCTTGAATGACATCTCTCCTCGTTCTCGATCCAGCCCCCCCTTCTTTGCGACAGCGTTTGCATTGATTGCGAAGACAACAAAGTACAAACGAAGGTAACAGTACAACAATTAGGCCATACAGATAGATAGAATTACGAGACAGGCACGCCGTGCTTCAAGTTCAGGGGGGGCGGTTGACTATGGACTCAGACGATGAAAGTGACGAAAGCTTGAGAACGCGGGGCTGGGATCTGACTCGCTTGCCGGCAGTTTCTCGGCTAGGAGCGGACGTGCCAGGCGAGATAGTGATTAGCGCGCCGCCACTGGAGCCGTGCTGCATCTCGCGAAGGACCTGCTGGAAGCGTAGCGCCCACCAACCACGGGCCTCTCGCTCTTGTTGGGCGGGGTCGGTGCCCTGCTCTGCCAGTTGCGTGGACGGGCTCTTCGGAAGGGGCAGACCACTCGCAAGGATCGCAGAGATAGATGTCTGTGAGTCATTGTCCCACGCGACACCAGGGGTAGGTGCGACCAGCTTCCCAGACTGGGTTGGAAATGATAAGGCGCGAAGCGTGTGCTCGGCACATTCTTGAAAAGCGGATATCCAGTTCTGGCGTAAGCGAGATACGCTGGGCGTGTCAAGCCGCACCCCTGCGGACGACGTCGAGGGAATCGAAAGGGTAAGGATGATGACCTGCCCGCTGTCGGGTATCCCCCCCGTTGCCGCATTCTCGGGATTCACCGGGAGGAGGTCTAGAATGATCTGATTTGAGTCTTCTACCACCTTCAAGACGCGGGAGAGGCCTATTCCCTCGAGTAGACACCAAGAATCTATCTGCGCGACCTGGTCCGAGTCATGGCGGCCACTCAAGGCGGGTGATGCCAAGAGGACGATGTCGTTAAAGACGAGCGTATAAAGCGTCTGCGTGGGTTGCCCGAGTCCGAGGGGTCCTAAGCTATGACGCGCATTTTTTGGAGTGGCATATTGACCGTCCCAAACATTTGGGTGTATCGATGACGATGCCGACGCCAGACGTTGAGGTGGATAAGGCATAGTCGGAAGATCTCGCGAAAAGTGCGATGCTATTGAGGTAGTCGACTCTGAGGTGGTCCTCATCGAATCAGAGCGCATCGCTCTCGATTGAATTGCACTAATAAGCCTCGACTGTCTGACGCCAGTGGCCGGGTCTGAACTTTCGTTCTCTCGAAGAGTCCCGCCGTTTGTAGAAATGCGTACCCTGTCCCGAGGATATTCGCGCTCCAGCCTTCCTCTGGCTAGCAGCCTTCGTGATCGATGGGCGAGCTGCACCGACGTGGGCAACCCACTAATTTTCCCAAGTCGTTCCTTGACTAGCGCGTATTCCTCTTCCTGAAGTTTGACCTCGCGCATCACACGAATCATAGTTTCGGTGCAGTGCAAGAGCGAAAACGTGGCTAAGTGATCTGGGTGATCCCTCGGCGTTACATCTAGTAGTCGCTGGGCGACGAAGGTGAGTTGTGTAGAACGAGACCGAGCAGTCAATTCGTACCTTGAAGTGAATCGGATAGTCGACGAGCCTGTTCACTGGCTCGACCAAGAAGGCTTCTACGCTCCACCCGTGGCACTCGTCCTGCTCCTGTTGGATCCTAATAAACTCGCCAAAGTCGCTACTGGACTCCCCGGTAAGCCGCTTGATCAATAACGTCGTGCTTTCTAGTCGGACAACGTAAGGCTGATGAACTTCTAGGCGCGACACGAAACTTCGTATTCTTCCGGCGATGCGCATCACGATCGGATATTGCTCCGAAACAATAGCGCGTAAGGCCGATGATATCTGCGCGTGGATGTTGATGAGGTCTTCCAACCAGTCGAAGAGCCGTGCAACTTCCGGAGGAACGCCAGCGAGCCATGACACGCTATCTTTCATGCGCAATGGGCGGATAAAAACGCGTACAAACGTCCGTAGCCGCCGGACGAACGCTCTCTCAGTCTCGCAGAGGTCCCAGATAATTTGTTGCCTTTGTATCTCAACTTCACCATACCGATCCAGTAACGAATGATAGGCAGAGGAGGTTATAGTAGAGAGCCAAGTTCGTCGCTCGTGTTCTGGAGTTGGAGAGTTACGTTCGTCACGGTTGGGTAATAGGATTGGATTTGCACCTTCGTAAGCATTGCGACTGCCATAACTCTCATACAGATCGGTTTCCAGGCGCGGAAGCGGGTTTAGGGCTTCTCTGGGTAAGGGAGTTTTCGATGAACGATTCGACGTGACATTTTGCACTCTTTCTTGTCGTTGTGATACTGCTGGTAAAGTCTCGTTCGGAGTAGATTGGTTTTGGGTGCCGAGTTGCTCGAAGATGGCTTCTGCGTCCACGCTAATGTCTTGGTCTTCGTTATGCCACCGAAGGCTTTCTATCGAAGATGTACTGTCTGAATAGGGGAGCGGTATACCCTGGACACGAGTAGGCGGCTGGCGAGTTACTTTGCGCTCGCGGACCCGGGAGAGGCCTTGGATTCCGCCTGCCACATGCGCTTCAGGAAGACCGGTTTGGGGAAGACTTGTTGCGGCGTCACGGCTCGCGCGATTCGTTCTTTGAGAGGAGCCCTCTGTACCAAAGCTGTCTCGGTGCATCGAGGTAAGGGGGGCGACATTCTTCCTAAAACTTCTACCGGGGGATTCTCGTGACGACAAGGGACGATCGCCTTCACGAATACTTCTGAACAAAGGACCATCTTGGGTGATTGGGCTCCTATTACTTCTTGTCGATGACGAGGAATTTTTTGTGTTACCGGGGCCACATTTTCCGTCCTCATCACCAGAGTACTGAGACAAGGGCGATAATTCTGTTTCTTGGTCGTTTCTAAGGACCAACGTTGCTTGATTCCCCACGCGATCATAGGTACCAGGCAATTTTCTCGACGAAGAATGTTCGGCACGCTCGCCAGCAGGAGCCCCTTGAGTAAATGGTTGTCCCGGATGACTTGGGCCGGCGACAGTTGACCGGCGTCTCGAGTGACCTCCATCCTCGTCCCCCGGTCTTTGTGTTGTATTCGTATTGTGACTAAAGTCATCGGAAGGGCTGATAGCTAAACCATGCTCCCCAACGTACTCATCGTCGGACATACTGTCAAATTCGTAGGGCTGCGAGGAACCAAAAGGTCCTTTCTCCATTCCCTTGACAAGTTCGATCAACTCTCGCCTCCGCTGGTCACTTTCATTATACCCGCTACCGCTAGAATCCATGTCCCAGGGGTTCGGCAGTGAATCCCCAGAGGTGGTGCTGACGTTTCTGGTTAAATCAGGAGGGCGAAGGGTTTGGCGGTTCTGTATGAGAGAGCGGAGGTGGGCAGATGATGCACTGGAAGATACGGCGAGATGGTCTTCATCTTCGTCACCTGGATCAGAGTGGTATTCGCTCTCTGCGTCTGCGTCTATCCTGCCACTTTCCGCGAGAGGTCTCACGTGGGAGTGGTTATCACGGATCCTATCCGACATTCCAAGGCCAAGGCCAACTCCTTGCTGTGCAAGTCGCCTGTCGTATGGGTAGTTTTCCTGATGAGCACGTGACGTCCAAGCTGGGGAATTACGGATGGGTGCGGCTTGCGAGGCCTCGACCTCTTCACTGGAACTTGAACTCGACGGTACGATCACAGCGTTGGTAACGAACAGTGCCCTTCCACGTTCGCCATGTAGATTCAGTTCTGATCCAGAGCTGTCACTGATAGCGGCGTATCTGCGATTGAGTGGGATCCCGCGTGGCGCTCGTCCTGGCGTGGGACCCATGGAGAGGGGTGGAGGCATTCGAGGGGTAGCCTGGACATGAGGTGACAACGATGGTATCTTCGAGACGTGACCAGGGTCTGTGCGAGAGCGTTCACGTGCTGGATGCTTAACCGGCCGTTGAATCAGCAACGTCAAAACGCAGTCAGGAACGCACTCACGTCCCGCACTTGGGTAGCGGCCATATCTAATGGCACTATATCTGCAGGTATTTGTGGCGTCTTCCGCCCAATTATACCCTTAACCGATCTGAGTGACCTTGCCGGGGAAGCCTTTGTTGGGGACGACTGGTTTCCCTGTCCCGAGTTCGACACAGACGAGGACGCTACGGCGTTCTTGAGGACAGGCTTCAAACCCGGCTTCGTTTTAGCCGCCGCTACGGGGGTTGGGATACGACTGCTTTCTTGCACACTCGAAAACTTCGGGGTAGACGGAGAGGGTGTGGGCACAATTCTGAGATAGCCTGTCTGTTGCTGACGAGTCCGTGGTGTGGAAGGGTACTGAAAGTGTTGGGATGGTGAGTGCAGAGCCTCGGGGGGGCTGATCTGTGAAGACGCGTGGGAGCCAATTGCTGGGGAATGTGTTTGGCTGTTGGGAGAGTTGGTCATTCTGTCGATGGTGTCTCGAAGAGACGGAACTAATTGAGCCTCGACGAGGGGAAGATCCGTCAACTGGCTTCTGCGTTTCGAAGACGACTTGCTGCCCGTTCCGTTACCTTTCGACAGTCGCCTGTTCAAAAATGACATCCGAGACACCAAACTGGGCTCTGTCGAAGAAGCGGACGACGAAACTGGAAGTTGTGCAGTTGGCATGGGGGCGGGAACGAATGAATAATCAAAATCCACGACGGTTCTGTCAGTGGTAGTGGTACGATGAGTTTGCGCATCGGATGACTTGTCTTGATCAGGATGAGACGATGATAGACCGGCGGCGGCGGCGTAGTATGACGGTGGGTGAAAACCCTTAGGAGTGGAACTTGATTGGAAGTAGCTAGCAGACGAGATACCAGGAGAGCGAGAGGGATTTTTCTTCGGGCGGGTTAGGGGCATTCGCTATGAGTAGGTTATTGCAGTGCACCAAATGTGAGCAAGTCACAAGCCTGAGCGCGTCTTGGTATTCGCCAAACAACCAAACAAATAGCACGAAGGGACCACGTGATGGATCTCCACTTTCAGGCTACCATCGCAGCTCCCGGGATGGGAGGAAGTCCTCTACAGATCCCCAAGATAAAGACAAGGACAAAGAGTGTTCCGGTCCAAATATTTAATGGAGACATCGGTTGTTACGTTACACGAGGAGCCAATTAATAGTTGCCACTGCGCTGCGCGTCGGAAATGGATGTATCGGCAATATTTCGTGACGCTTCGCATGGTTAAATGATACTTGATGGTGGGACGTGTTAGCAACGATCGCACCGCGGCCGAATGTCGCTTGGAGGTTTGACACCTTGGTAGGGGGTTGTCAGCAGGTTGTGCCGAAATTAAAATAAAATAAAAGGATATTGCATTGGAAGAAGAGCCCTACCTCATGAGGCACGAGCGCTCGGGGATAAAGTTATGAGGAGGTGCTGAGCCACTCCTACTGTAAGGAGTGGGGTGCTGAAACGCGTAAACGCTCCTACGGAATACCGCAATCACATGTTCCACTAATGAGTTACACGCGCTGATAGTGCGGAACATTACCGTTCGAAGAGTCCTCCTATCGTATCGTACCACAAAGCCTCGAACCTTTGGAGTTAGCAGTTGAGCAAATGGAAAAGTGTTGACCCAGCCAATCATTGAGCTGTGACGTCCATCACTTCATCTACAACACCATCACCATAAGCTTGACCAGATAGAACCCAGAGATTTGCTCACATAAGAGTCATCGTTCATTCTCTCTACTGGGCTGTCTGGTTGACACATTGACACGCTGACAACACAAGAGATTTTGTGTACTACTGCCAGGGCCTGGGTGTCCGACGGAGTCCGGCGTTTTCCGGTACTACTTGTATTACTGCACGTGCTATAGTATACAAAATCAATTACGCTCCCCTAATTCGAGATTATCGCCATCTATACTGGTCCTCGTCTTCCGAAGCGTATCATGTTCCGATTGAAGGAAATGCTTCCTATGATCTTAACCCGCTCCGAACCCTCCACTGATCGGTCATCATCTGCCGGCGGCTGCTCAATTGGAGGACTCGTTGCCTTTGAGGGCGAAACATGGTGCGGTTCTTGCCCGTTCCACAGCTCCGGTGTTTCTACGATCCGTTCGACCACATCACGGAACGCCGCACGCACACCAATCGCGGTCTTAGCTGACGCCTCCACAAACAGACAACCCATACGCGCGGCGTACGCAGCCGCCTCCGCCGTCGGAACCTGTCGCTCGTGCTCCTGCGTTGCGTCGGGCAGTGATCAACCTCAAAATAGAACGGAAAACACGGGGAGCTCGAGCACACCTTGTCTACCTTATTGCCTATAATGATCTTCACCGTCGCTTCAGGGACGTGCATACTTCGCTCAGCGAACCACCAGGCGAGTGCATCGTATGACTCGCGATCGGTGATATCGTAAACTGTGACGACGGCGTAGAGATTAGTCGAGCACTCGGGTGGAATCGGGGATAATCTGGGTCTTACCTAGTAAGATTCCTTGTGTCCCGCGGTAATACGAGGAAGTGAGGGCCCGATAGCGCTCCACACCTGGAGTGTCCTACCATGGAGAAGTTTTTATCAGCGGGCTGCAGGTCATCGGAGGGCGTGCGGTGGACCCACCCATACGGTGATATTCATTCTCTTTCCTTTGATATCCAGTTTATGTGGCTGTGAACTAATTGAGTCATAGCAAGTGAGTTGAATGCTTAATTGATCCATTTACCCAGGTATCAACACCAATCGTTGGTGCTGCCTCCTGTTCCGGTAACCACTGCTGGTCTGTAACGCGCAAGAGCAGGCTGGTCTTCCCTACAGACCCATGACCGAGCATCAAGAGCTTCGCGTTGATTGGCCAGTGTTGATTCGTGCATGACTCCGCTGACATTATAATGGTGGGGGCTTTCAGTATGTGGGTAATAAGGGAATCGAGGGGAGTTTATGTAGTCGTAATAAAGGCGAATGGAACCGAGACGGCGAGAATATACGCATCTCCGATCAGAGGGTCAATGAAACACCGTCTTCTGCAATGGAAGGTGACTGGGACATGCGCTGTACTAGCACGAGCTTGGCTTGGGGGGTATCCCCAGTAGAGAAAGGCCAGATCAATCGGACTTTGGCACGTAGGATATATTCGGCAAATCGGCATCGATACCAGACGGTAGAGCGAGGGTATAGGCAGACTCAATTAGTGTGGGCAAGACCTCGTGGTGTAAAGGATCAAACAAAAAAAAAAGGCTTCGTAGTGTAGAACTGAGGCACCGCATTGAGAGGTCAGCTGAAGGTGGACTCTTCATAAGAAAAAAGTAACGAGATAAGATAAAGTTCGATTTGCGCAATGAGGGTCATAAATTTCGTCGGGGAGTGATTGTAAAGCAACTTCACGAACGCATGCTAGCCGTGAGCCATGATCAACGAGATAAACCAATCTTCGCTTCGAATGTTTGGAAACGACGCGATTCCTCTCGGGGCTGTCAAAAAAAAGCAAGAAAAAAAGCTTACTATTTGGCAGGTGCTGGGACCGAAGCGGGAATGTTGGAAAGTCTCTGAAGTCGGGCCGGTGTGTGTAACACAAGGTGCTCACGGGACAGAACGGATATGTCGTGTGACAGCTGCGGTAAGGGAGGATTCCTTACCTCCGCAGCTGGAACCCAATATGTCGCAGACCAGATCACGGAGAGACAGGTGGATCCGACTTCGCGACTACTAAGCCAAGGCAGTGTGATATGACAAGTCACCTTCATTGAAGAACTTAAGAAAACGCGACTTGTCAACAAGGTGAGTAAGGCGGCAAAAGTGGCGGCATCGAATTTGACCCAACCATTCGGTTGTGGTGAACGGTATTGACAGGCCATGTGACAGCCTTACAGTAGACACCATTGTTCCGCAACAGCCTCAGGACAGATATGCAAACCACGCTCCGTTACATTCAATCAGAAAGGTATGGGAGACAGTATGAGAAGAGGGACGCTTTGTAAAGTACTACATATGGTTCTGTACCCCCACACTAATGAATTCGAAAAAAAGAAATCAAAAGGACCGTGACATGACATGTGCGGTTGCTATCGTCGTAGACTGTATGCGAAGTAGCAACGCAGGAGAGAATTCGAGTGACAGGGACCGACATGAAAACTCCAATAAAGAACCTCAATGAATGCGGGGTCCCTGCCCCCCTGTAGCACTGACAGAATCTGACCACATTTGAGAACACCATCTCGAAAGTAGGATTTCATTCACGAATCACGGTGGGAGCGGCACCGCATCGGCGCCTTCGCCCTCTCGCACACCCAACACCGAAAGCAGGCCTGCACGGCCAAATATCCGCGCACTCGCAATTGCATTGGGCCCACCCGCCCGCTTCCATGAGCACACGCGCGTCCTCGGCCTCGTGGTTGGACCCCGCTCCCCCAATCGGCGTCTGCCCACGGCAGTTCGGGTCCGTCTCACGGTCCACCAGGCCACGGACACGTAGTATGCTACGGGAATCGGCAGTGCATTCCCTTGCCAGTAAGGGGCAGAGCACGTCAGGCCGAGTGCCCAAGAAAATTGGGAAAAAGGAAAGAAAATGAACAGATATGCGAGAACTCTGCAGGGTGACCCCCCACAGATGCGAATTACAAAGATGCGATAGTTCGGTGGGCAGTCAATGTCGAGAGGCCTGGTCGTGGCTTTCGTAAAAAAGGCAGACGACCTTTCTCTCCAAGTCGCCCTGGCATGCCCACAAGAATAATCTGCAACTCACGATGTGAGGGAGTGCCTGCTTCCTCCAACAAGGGTGGGCTCGATCTCCCCACTATTTCAACTTTGTGGTTGTTGACCCCGAGAGCGCACGAGCGTGTTGAAAGGGGTACTCCAGGAGGTTGTCGAGTTTCAGTTTCGGGCCAATCGAGATAAGCTGGCGCGGGTCAGCAATCACATGACCCCTCCGAAGACCGAAGATAAGATTGATAAGTTACGCGCATTGGCCAAGGCACCCATCAACGGTCTGAGAGCGATCTCTTCAAAGCTGCTTTTCGATCTTCTTTTCTTAAACCCTCGGAACTTTGGAGTAGCAGTGGAGCGAATGAAAAAGTGTTGACCAAGTCATCTCTAGCAGACCCCCGGACCATTGGCACGAGAGCCGTGTTTGCATACCAGTCACAGAAACAGAACCAGACGTCCAAGTGATGCTGAGTACGGTGTTTTACAGAACTATTACAACACATACTAGTGTGCAGTGAATTACATTACGCTGAGCCAATGACCTCCATCTCCGAAATTATATACAGCTGACTTGTTGTTCGAGATTACCGCTACTTATCTATCCCGATCGCGGGACTCAAGGGGGTCCTCCGAACCGTATCGTGAGGCTCCGACCGAATGAGATGCTTCCTATGATCTGAGCCCACTCCGAGCTCTCCCTTGATTGGTCCTCATCTGCCTGCGGCTCACGTGTTGGGCTCGTTACCTTCGAAGGCGAGACAATGCACGACTCTTGCCCGGCCCACAGCTCTGGTGTTTCTACTATCTGTTCTACCACATCACGGAACGCCACACGCACACCGATCGCGGTCTTTGCTGACGCCTCCACAAACAGACAGCCCATACGCGCAGCGTATGCAGCCGCCTCCGCCGTCGGAACCTGTCGCGCGTGCTCCTGTGTTGCATCGGATCGGGCAGCGATCAGACCCGAAATAATACAGAAAAAGATGCAGAGGAGCTTGAGCACACCTTGTCTACTTTGTTACCTATAATGATCTTTACTGTCGATTCAGGGACGTGCTTGCTTCGCTCAGCGAACCACCAGGCGAGCGCTCCATATGACTCGCGATCGGTGATGTCGTAGACTGCGGTGACGGCGTAGATATCAGTCGAACGCTCGGATGGAATCGGAAATAATCTGGGTCTTACCTAGTAAGATTCCTTGAGTCCCGCGGTAATAGGAGGAAGTGAGCGCCCGAAACCTTTCCACACCTGGAGTGTCCTGTAAATAATCATCAGCGGCCGCAGGTAATTGGAGGGCGTAACGGTGGACGTACCCATACGGTGAGATTCACTCTCCTTCCCTTGACGTCTAGTTTATGTGACTGTGAACCAATTGGGTGACTCCAAGTGGGATTGAAAGCATAATTGGGGTATTTACCCAGGTATCAACCCCAATTGTTGCCGTCCCCTCCAGTTCCGGGAGCCATTGCTGGTCTGTAAAGCGCAGAAGTAGGCTGCTCTTCCCTACGGATCCATGGCCGAGCATCAAGAGCTTGACATTGATTGGCCCGTTCTTGCTCGTGGACGAGTCCGCTGACATGTTAATAGTATGTGGATGATGGACAGAGGGAATGTATCCTTAGATTGAAGCGGGAATCGAGGAGAGTTTATGTAGCTGCATAAAATACGAATGATTTCACGAGACGGAGAGAAAGCACGCATCTCCGATGAGTGGTTCGAGGAGCTGTGAAACACTGTCTGCGACGATAGAAGACGATTGAGGTCTGCGCCGCAATCAAACGAGCTTGGTTTGTAGTGGTACTGTATCCCGGAAGGGAAAGGCCGGATCAGTCGGACTTCGTCACGTTATTCGGCACCGAAGACAAGAGGGTAGAGCGAAGCGACGGGCAGGCTGAATAAGTGTGAAGAAATCAGTGTGAGGTTGTCGGAGTGTGCAACTGGAGTCCGTACGAGGGAAACAAGGTCTGAGCTTGGGAGTTTAGCTCAAGGTCCTGAGCGAGACGATTTCTTTTCCCTGATAAAAGGCACACCTATTTCCAATACTGTATGGAGCGAAAAGAACAGCATCAGGCGCGTCATGTCCGTTCTAGACGATGAGATCTGTAGCGAACTTCTGCGTACTTCTAGGTACTTTCGGGGAAAGGTAGATCCGTGAGCACAAGCGACAGCATTGGGTCTGGGCGATATTTTTATAGTCAATTGACGCCACAAGAACCATAGATTTTGTCGAGGAAGTTAGTAAAGCCACTTTGAAAACGCATGCTAACTGTGAGTTAGCCATGGTGGACTAGAATTACGAGATAGACCTACCAACCACATTGGCTTCGAATCCATGGCAACGATGCCACATCGCTCAGAGCCGCCACAAAAACATCACCCACTCATCGTGGGTAAGGGTCGAGCTTGGGCCACATGTAGTAGTGAAACCAACTCAGAATGGTAGCAGAAACACCTCATAACTGCCGCAGGATTCCTTGCGGAAACATTAACGCCTGCCTCGAAACTGAAGCGGGAACACTGAGGGTCTCATTGAAGCCAGCCCGGAGTTTGGAGCACGAGGAGGTTCATGGGACAGAATGAGCGCGTCCCGTGTCCGTTGTGGCGTACAGCAACTAAAATATGGCATGACACGTGGACTGATATAACCACGGCAATAATCTCCTTGCCTCGGCCTCGGAAAGAGGATACATAAGCGCCGCGAACGATCACGGAGAGGTAGGTGGATTCCTCTTCCTAACTGCCAAGTAATGGAAAGTTAACAAGACAAGACTGGAAAGTCACCATGGAAAGCTCGGCAGAACAACTGTCGTCGTTGATTGGTCAAGAAAACGCAGCCAACCATACAAGGAGAGTATAAAGGCACCACAAGCCAGTGCAAAGGCAGGTAACGTAACTTAAGCAGCGTGGCGATATCGAATAAGTCGAAGCGGAGGAAGAGTGAGGGGCGCGTATCTTTTGGCTATTGTCAAAATGACGGCGTCATCTGGTACAGACCGACGTCGACTTGCGACTTGACTTGACTTGGCCGTAATTACATAAGCCAATGTAGGTGAATCAAGGCACATGATGGGCGAGTAGGCCTTCCAACTTTTGGGTCAACCCCCGCACTTTCTTGAGGTACAACGTAATCGAGTCCACGATATCCACAATTTCAAGGTTCCCTATAAACTTGAACTTCAGAACCTGAAAACTCTCGTCATCACCGTAATATGAATCAGGGAGACTGTACAAATCAGAAGCGAGCACCACTAGTAATTGGAGTCATGAACCTACGATGAGACATCGAGCTCACGGAGCCGCTGTTCCTCCCAAAACTTTGCGTCGCGCATGAAGCGGAAGCATGACATCCCGACTTCGGCGAGACGTACTTGCTCGTCTGGAGCCAGCAATGCATGATACAACCTCTGGCTATCGTGTCTGCTATGTGCCCAGGGAAAGTAGATTTGGAGATAGTGATGCAAACGATAGGATTCTTCAGCATGTGTCCATAAGTAAAGCACATGCTAGCCACGGGTCAACTCGGGGGCTCTCACGCGAGGAAAAAGTAAACACGCGCACCACGCGAATAGCCTGCTCGATAATAAAAATAAAGATACAGCGCGTCGCATCGAGACGTTCTGGCTTGAGGAGCTTCTTGATGGCCTCCTTATCAGACTTTCGCAAAACGCGCACTCTGGAACTGGGACGTGTTTCATAGAAACGTTGCCAGATCAGCGCCCACTTAGCGTGCTCTAGAGAGAACTCGCGAGCACGTTCAACTTGAGATAAGATGTCCAGCAAATCGGGGATGTGTCTGAAGGACAGGGTGGGGTGAAGTATGCCTTGGGCTGCATAGAGCAATGCGCTCAACGGGGGCTCAGCATCCACAGACCCGCTCGGTATCCTACTGTCAACGAGGTCTGACCTTTCAAGGGCAGTCCAGTCTTTTGCTGAAACACAAGTGAAACGGGACTGACCAAGAATCTTTGAGCGTTCCTCTTCAGTATGGTATGATTTTTGAAGTAGATTCTTCAACTCCTCGAAATCCATCATTCATATGGTACTTGGCCAGACCGGGGTTACCCCTTAGGAACGCAGGTGAGGACAACACGAATAAAAAGAGACTAACGTCGCGTTACATAACCCGGACACAAAACAATAATCATAATCTCGTGACCGTGTACACAATAATCTTACATAATCTTACGAACGCTACATACCCATACGGCGTTCTACTTCCATCTCAGCTTGCCTCCCTCAAACGGTCTCAGAAGAGAAGAAAAAATCACGTATCCTAACTAGGTTGAGTAGAGAACGCGGATCGATAACCAAGAAAGCTTGGTCGCGTAAAAGATGCCTGTGGAGTGCTGGGTTTGGAGAATACATGAAGCTCGGGGTTGTCGACGATGCGCTCCACCATTTCGCGGAACGCGTTGCGCACGCCGAGCGCCGTCTTAGCGGACGTCTCAGCGGATCGACACCCCATCTTTCTCGCAAATGCAGCAGCCTCCGCGGTAGGTACCTGACGTTGGTAGTCCTGAGTGAAGAGAAAGCTGGTGAGCATCGAGCGCATCACCGAGTTCGAGCGCGAGCGGAACTTTACCTTGTCAACTTTGTTGCCTACAATAACCTTGTCAACTGGTCCACTGACATAGGTTCTTATCTCATCGAACCAGCGTGTGAGCTCCTCGAACGAGTGACGATTTGTCGAATCGTATACTACGAGGCCAACGTTTGTGTCGTTAAGAATACGCAGGACAGAATGACGGACCGAGGACGATGCCTTGAGCGCCCCTGTAGTGCGCCGACTGCATGGTGCGGAAGTTCTCTTCACCCGCAGTGTCCTGTTGCGTAGGGCGCGGCGCGTTTGAAGTAGCGACGGAAGGTAGTGTCATCACTCACCCAGATGGCCAAATTCACGTTTTCGCCTTTAACGTCGAGTTTTTGTCTCTGCAGATCAATTCAATATCGCGCTCTCTATGGGACACTACCAGATAACTCACCAATACTTCGACGCCTATTGTTGCACCAGGTTCACCTTCAGGAAGCCAATGATTCTCTGACCAGCGCATGAGAAGACTGCTTTTCCCCACTGATGAGTTGCCGATCACGATAATCTTGACGTGCAACTCCTGTGAGTGTGTCTGTACGGGCATCGATATGCGATACGGGGAGTGAGGAGTGATGTGTTATGTGCGTGGGTATGCGACTGTAAAGCTGGGTGCTTTGAAACTGAGACCCTGGCCCAGTGAAAAACACTAGAAAAGAGCAGAGGTTAAGTACTCGTGTGCTCGAGCACACGAGCGCGAAGTCGTGAGTACGTCGGTCCCGAATCGCCAGTCCAACGGCTGTGAAACGATCCCCTCTGTCCATTTCCTTCATGAATGACATAGACCATCAAGATCACTAAAGAAGGTCAGGGGTAGGAGATGCCAGCCGGCGTCTAGACTACGTAGAGTCCATATCGGGAAGGCGAGGCTATCTACACTGATAAGTCTCATAGTTTTGATAACTAGACGCCCTAGCAATATCTGGTGAACCTCGAAGGTCGTGAGTAAGCACATTGAATAGTAGTGATTCGTGGCGCCAAGTCGATGCCTGGCTGAGCACGAGAACTTATGGAAGTCGACGCTACGAAGGAAAACCTGTCCTCTTTGGTTGCGACCCAACCCATTGCCCCAAAGCATTAGAGGGCGCCCACGCTGAAGAAATTCCGTGCCTGATCGCAAACTCCAGGCCGAGAACGGCACCACGCAGAGGCTGAGCGTTGAGCTCGTGAAAGTGGTGGTGATAACGTGACCCAGTCCCCACGTTCTTGAAGGCTTGTACTTGATAGACACGACAGCCTGAGTGTGCGAATAGATGACTTACGTTGTGAAATGGCGGCAGCGGTATCATGAAGCGGTCACAGACACACGATTTCAGTGTATCACAGTGGGAGTAGATTTCATGATGCGAAAGGTGGGGAAAACCATGCCACTGGCAGTGGGCCCCACTTCAATGTCCAGGAGAGGCCCCAAGTGTTTGACCGTGACCGAAGCAAAGGAATACTAAGGCAAGCCGCGTGAACTCGCATCACATATGGGACCCGATATGAGACTCGAATCTCAAGAACCCTGAGAACTTGAAGGAGGCCCAGAGAGGGCTGCTTCTGCTTGTCGAATGGAGCTTCGAGAAAGGTCATGCGATTCGTATGCGGTTAGTATGTGACACGAGTGGCTCAAAGAATGTCGACGCGTTGGGATAGTACAGTACAGTACCGTATGAACACAATTATCCAACTGTGGCTGCGAGCTTGTGCCTGGTCTCACAAACACGCCCACGTTCGGTCGATTCCAGAGTACGAGGACCATATGGTTTTATAATATGGGTTCTGTCACAAGAATCACTGTCACTCGAACGCTCATCGATATCACCTGTCTTGACACGTTTATCTTGCTATTGTAATACCACCAACGGTATCCGAGACACCTTGAGCCACCAACCCCATATGCAACTGGTTGTGCATACGAATTATACTTCAATGGAAACCTACGTATCCAGTTTCCGGGACTCGAGGCCTGCGGTCTGAGGGCACCGGCTGCTTGTCCTCGCCCTTCGCTCGGTTATGCGCTGGAGCAGACCGCGCGGAACACTTTTACCTTTACTTTGATCTTTGCTGTTTCATTTCGGTGTCGCTTTCGAACTCACGGTGTCTTGTTTCTTGGCTCTTATTCTTGGCTCTTATGCTTAGGGGTCGGCAAAACCCATACGGGTGATAGCGGGTAAGGCCCGGTAAGGGTTTGCCGGGACGGGGCCGTAGTACTCACGGGTTGCAACACAACAGAGTACAGCACGTTTCAAAATGATAGATACCTGTCATTTCGAATACATAAGCGGACTTCCGAAACGTAAGAGCGGGGTTCATAATTAAGAGAAGGAAAACCTTATTTGGAAATGGGTTATTTTACAGAATTGGGGTTATGGAATAGTTATCTACTTTTTCCATGCTTGGCAGTCATGTCAGCAGTTGTGGAGTGCTCTGGCAGTGGGACACTCTTTGATCGTTTGCTTTCACACTTCCAATAAACTTGAAGAGATGTCCCTTCAGGGACTGTGTAACTATTGGCGTAACTCAGAATTCCATGAATATACCAGGATTAGTTTAGTGTGTGGGCTTCATCAGGAAAATCAGAAAAAAACATAGTGTGCTTAATTGTCTTATTTCTTAAATAAACACATCAAGTTGTCCAAGTTGCTTATTTTTGACTTAGCAAATTCTCACTAAGGGGACCTAACACAAAAAGCACACTAAGACATAAGAAAGTACACTAAGCAAAGGAAAATATCCAAATATGTATACAATTTTAAGCTTGATTTCAAGACATAGTCACTGGTCAATGTTGTCAAGTGGAGTAAGTATCAAGGTTACTTCTGAAGTATTGGTAAGCATTGAGCACTGGTAAGGTATTAGGCCAAGTATTACACTGCATCAGTGGCCTAGTAGGCCTACTAATTGATGCTGGCTAAAGTTATTAATATAATACCTCTTCAACCTCCTTTGTCTTCTTGACAGTTCTTGTGATACTTTTTGATGTGGCTAATACTTATTCCAAGACTTACTGATAAAGCTAATACTTACTAATGGCAAAATACTTACTGATGGCCTACCACTTGGCAGCTCCTTAGGCCAAGCCTGCCAAGTAGTAGGTTGTCAGTAAGTATTTGGCCATCAGTAAGTATTAGCCCTTCAGTAAGTATTACAAGAACTGTCAAGAAGTATTGGCCCATCAATAAGTAGTAGGCCATCAGTAAGTAGTAGCCACTCAGTAAGTAGAAGCCAATCAGGAAGTGGTAGCTGATCAGTCAAGTATCTCAAGTTGATCTTAAGTTAAGCATATCATCATATTATGTTAAGGATATTAAGTACAATATCTACTAGTAATATGCACCTAGACTACTAGGAGAGCCAGCTTGGAGCCATTGTCACCCTCACCGCTCGCTGCCACAGCCATCATCACCACCCCCCCCCATTGTCATTGTGCTGTTGCAGTGGCCACTGTCATCATTGCACCATTCATCAGGAAAACCATGTATTTACTTATTCATACTTTTCCATACTTTTTCATTCTTTTCAGAAAACAAGTAGAAAAAGTAAGAAAAAGACATCCCTCTTTCTTTTTTTTTTACTTGCTGAGCTGCCAAAAAAAGTACAAGATAAGTAGAGTACCAAATGACAAAAAATTGACAAAATTAAATGTCCAAAAACGGAAATATTGGACCAAACTTTATTTTTTGGTCCGAAAATTTCCATGTATGGTAATAAATCGGACCAAAATATCAAGAAATCGGACCAAAATCAGACTAAAATCCAAAATTTCCCCAGAAATATGCCTAAAAAGTAGGAAAAGTAAAGAAAAAGAAGAGGGGATTTCTTTTTTTAAGTAGTTGGTACTTTTCTGAAAGGGTCCTTTTTTCCCTTGCTAAAAGAGCAAAAAGAACAGAAAGTACAAATAAGTGAAACATGGGTTTTCCTGATGACTTGTGGCTGCCCCAGTTGTCATTTGCTGTTGTGGCTGCACTGTCATCACGTTGTCATAGCCATGCCATCATCGTGCTGTCGCAGCCATGCCATTGTCACTTGTGGTTGTGTTAAAGCACAGCGTGGCTTCGTCATCATGGTTGCGCCATCATCACTTACGGGTTGTGTTACAGTACAGTGCAGCATGGCTGCGTCATTGTGGTTGGTCATTGTGGCCACGCCGTTGTGGTTGGGCTGTCATCACTTGTGGGTTGAGTTACAGCATGGCTGCGTTGGAGTGGTCAGTCGTCGTGGCCACACCGTCGTGGCTGACACTGTCAGGATTGCGCTGTTGTGGCCATGCCATTGTTGCTTGCGGGTCGTGTTAAAGCATGCCCCGGTGTGGCTATGTCGGTGTGGGGCTTGCATTGGCCCCAGCCAGTGGTGGTGGTAGTTAGTGAAAGGAGCAACGGGTGGACAAGGAGGGACTTATGGGTTACTAGTCTTGACGTGGTGGTCACTGGTGTCACGATCCAATCGTGCCATCAATTATCAACAGATAATCAAAACTTCTAGAAAGTTGACTTTGGAAAGTTTCTGCTTCTGTGTTTCATATCCTGCTTCTGGAATGTCCTTGATTCTGCTTCCATGTTTCAGAGTTCTGCTTTCCCTTCTAACAGAATATTCTGGATGTTTCAGAATCTTGCCTCCTGCTTCTGCCAGCACACAAAATGAGAGAAAAACATAGAAAAATAGGATTTTCTGTACAGTATTCAAAGACCTAGTAGCACACCTTGTATTCTTTGTTCTAGTCTTGTTCAATACAGACTCTAGCCACTCCCCTCTGCTCTGCTCTGCAGGGCCCCAGTTCTCATCTCTGGTATCAACGCTTGAATCACTGACTAAGTGTAGTCACGTGATTCCCTCCGGACTCAGGATTTACAACAAAGTGGTAGCAACGTGGTCGTGAGCCCACCGCTTGATTGTAAAAACTGGGGCAGCGGTGGGGTTGGGGGACAGCCACGGTCATGGGGGTGTGGTGCCACAGCAGCTGTGTGACAGTGAAAAGGCCTGTCAAATGTTAGTATGTGACGTGACATGTACAGTACCGTACAGTATGTTGAACTTGCATGCACAGTTGACTTGGACAAAAAATGAGTTGGTCGGAGGCTGAATATGTGGTGTGGGAAAGTGTTCAACTTCGTTCAAGGCATGACACATGACTTATTCTTGTACAAGTAGCCCTACCCCACTGCCCTTCTCTCGAGAATAGGACTTTGGCCAGTGTTTTTTCTTTTTAGGTGCTTTTCCCCCCCCCTTCCCTCAGGCTTTTGTTCATTTACAGCCTTCTCCCAGGAGCCCCCAGGAGTTGTCTCACCTGCCACTGTTGCACACAGACCACCCCATGGCCTATGCCAGAGGGATGGCCTCCATCTGTGGGAACCCAAGCCACCATGACGCCATCACCTCTGTCCCTTGGCCCCACATTCACCACCACAACTGATGATGAGCCAGGTTTTGGCCCAGTATATCAGATGAGTTTTTTTTTTTTTTTTTTTTTTTTTTTCATTTCATTTTGCTTCTCAACTATGCTACTGTACTCATCTTTCTCCGCACACCTAGGTCACCCACACATCAATCCTCAAATTTCACAAGTCCCTGTTGCCTCTACCTCGCTGCATGCAAGCCAGCCCCATAGCTGCCGCCTCCACACTTCAACATGCAGCACCACCATCACCGCCTCCTTGTTATGGCATGCAAGAGCTGCCACAATGCCAAGCCATGATGCCACACCAACACTGAGAATGCTACGCTCCTGACGTACAGGCTTGCAGAGGCTAAACTTAAGTTTTATTTATTTTTCCTGCACCCCTACAATGTACTGACTTGATTGCAGGCCCTTTCACTAACACAGCTGTGGGATCACACACAAGCCACCCCACCCCGGCCACTGCTGTTACATTTCAGACTGATTGGCGCCTTGGGCTGGGAAGTGGACACTGATGCATGAGCTATGACACTCTCATCAGCGGTATATCATCATGAACTTTAGGATCAGTCAGCTGGGTAAGCTCCGGCACATGTGATTGTACGATATGGATCGGATCTTGAAAGTGACTTGTAGTGACTCATACTAGGATAGCCATACTAGGGTTTGCTCTACTTATGCTATTGGCTAGTACTTCTTGAAGCGGTGCTTTAAAGCCTGCACGTATCTGTATAAGTAGAGTATGGCAAAGACCAAGAACTGCATCTTGGTCTTCTTCAAATACCACCATCTCTACTTGTCATCTCTGAGGGCCCTCCCCCCTTAAGTGAGTCGTCCGGCATATCCCCTTAGACCAGGGATCCCCTGTGACTTATCCTGAAATCCCCCGTGGGTAGTGGAATATCCTGTTGGTACTGCTGCACATAAGATCCACCTATATCGCAACGAACAAGTCGCCTTGCCCTATCACACCTTCTACATCCTTGACAGCCCTACTTGGACATATGCACACTACATCACCAAGGTGCCTACAGGGATACCGATCCTTGAGGACATCCATGCCTACTTTAGGCTAGACAAGCGTATCTTACCTCATCCTGCCTTCTACTCTGACGCCGCTGTAAACAGGAATTTCTTCGTGCAAAGGTTCACCACTATCTGAGAAGCCTAAGTCAGGCAAACATCCGTGGTAGACGTTACAACTGCCATCCCCCATGTCACCATAATCAGTGGTGATTTCCTTGCCACTCATTCCTTCCCCTCCACTGACTGGCAGTTACCCAGCACAGACTGCTGTTGCTGATGCCATGTCAGCCCCAAGCCTGGGACCACCACCATACCCATGATGATGATGATGCAGCTGTCCCCAACACACATGGCAATGATGGCAGGCAACGATGGCAGGCAACAGTGACGACAGGTGACGGTGGCGGATGATGATAATGGGCAACGATAGCAATGCTCATGATGGTGGTGGTGGCAATGGTGATGGGCAATCCTTTCTAGTACACCCCTTTGTATATTCCCTGTCTGTACATTAGTGCAATAAATGTATTTTTCTGTATTTTTTGAGCTGTGTGATGACAATTGCTTATTGGATGCTTATTGGACTTAAGCAACTTGAATGCTTCTTACAAGGCTTCTTACCAAGCTTCTTACTTGAAGAATTTGTATTAAAGATCAGCTTAAAAGATTGCTTGCATCTATGCTCAGTCCAAGCTGGAGAATAAGCTGCTGTAAGGTGCTATAAGCCAAATTCAGGAGAGGACTTGGCTTAGCCCAAGCAAATTTGGGCTTAGGCTAAGCAAGGCTGTGCTTAGCAAGTTTTGGCTTAATGTAGCTTAAAAATGATAGTAAGTCAAAAAAAGGACATTTAAGTGCATTAAGAAAATTTCTGATTTTCCTGATGCTTAGGGAACCTTGGGCTGTCTTGACTCTCAGGAGAGTGCTGTAATGGTCAGTGGACATCTGCATGGTGCGAAATGTCATATGAATATTTATCAGGTTCGGGGATGCGTCGGTCTGGAACTGCTAAGACCACATGCAGATGCAGCACACAAGGTAAAGCAAACTGTTGTGTTAGGCCCGTCCTAATGATGCTTGACTTGAGTGGTGACAGAGTGGCTTGATAGACAGGGGTGACTTAGCAGATACAGACACACACCTTCAACAAGGATGTGGTTGCTTTGAGCACTGGGGCAAGATCCACCAGGCATACAAGTCGTAGAGTGATCTGCCTCACAAGGGCCAGACACATTAACAGACAGACAATGTTACGATTTTTACCCTACTGTACGACGTGTTCTGTTTTCCTTCTCACCCTCACCTCGTGTTCACATGTACCTTTACCCATGATCCGTTCCGATTCATTCCCCGACTCTTATCTCGCACCAACCCCATGACCGTAGGAAAGCCAGACCTATGACTTCTAGGACCCGCTGACGTCATTTGAGCCCTGCGTGCCCCCGCGGGATTCCCTTGTACTTCTTATGGACTTTCCCTTCATGCTTCCTTATTAGCTCGCTGAGGCCAGTACCTCAGGATCACACCATGTGTTTGTACTTTACAAACACCCTGTACTAGTATATAAGTCACGCCCTACCTAGCTTGTACGGTAGACTTGACTTCTTGTGTAATACCACATTGCCTTTGTCTCACGAACCAACTTTGACTCGCCCTTGTGCTTGAGTCCCCGCTTTCGCTTGCCCCTTCGCTTGAGCCTTGATTCCCACTATTATCCTTGTGTCCCTGGGAGACCAAGTGATACTTGTTCACCACTGAACTGAGTCCTAATCGACTCACGCCTATCCGATCCCGTTGACTTGTTGAAGTACACGTTGTACTTAACGCCCCTGTGGTGGCGTTACACGTTGAGTCTGACTTAGACTTCAAGAGGGCGTTCACAACTTAGCTGATAACAAGCGTCAGAAGTCACGTGACTTTGGGCCTCGATTCCTGCATGGTCTCGTGACCTGCGGCGTTGCACCAGGATACTTCTGAGATCACTGGGCAGTGAAGGGTCGACTTGCTCCAGGGAGACAAGCAAAAGACACGTATGCGAGTCGAAGATGGTAGTGATTCAAAGAAGACCAAGATGGTTTACCCTGGTCTTCCCAATGCTCTACTTATACAGATACGGGGATGCTTTAAAGCTCCCCTCCAATCCGAGACGACTAGTAGCGTAAATAGCTCAAACCCTAATATGACTACTACTTGGAACGAGTCATAGTACCTAACATGTGATACTACGACTGCTGACTGATGCTACTGTCCATGACACATTACTGCTTACTAGGGGGTCAAGTCCATATAGTAAGAGTCCACTTCCTTGGTTGTGACATGTGTGGCTCTGGAATCCACTAATGCTTTCTTTTCAGCCATGAAGTAACTCGTGCAGATCAAGACTGGGATGTGCATAGATCGATAGTGTGTGATAGACGACAAGTTACAATTTGAAGCCCTCACCCAGGCTGTCGGGTTCAGGTGCTTTGAAAATCCTGCCTCCCCACCATATCCCTTATAAACACCTCTTTCTGCTCTTCGGGTAGGGCTGCGATGTGACCCATGATGTCACTTATCTGGGGATCTACAGCTGCACAGTTTGCCTGGACCAGTTCATCCAGATCGATGAGAGTGTTATGATTCTCTGCTTCTCATTGTGTGCGTTTCAATTCGTTTCATCACTTACTGTATGATACACGATTTCTGCAGGCTTCTCATTCATCACACGCCCAGCCATTTTTTTCCATTCCACTTGTGCCTGACTCCTTTCGACCGGCGGTTTGCGCCATCAAAAACCACTATACCTTTCCGAGTTGATCTGACACACACGTGAACCCACATGTCTTTGTAACCCTTGTTATAAGGTATCCCTTTGTACTTGATCGGGCATAAGGTGCCATCCTAGTGTCATGTGTTTGGCCTAGCCAAACACCCTGTACAAGTATATAAGTCACGCCCTACCTAGCTTGTACGGTAGACTTGACTTCTTGTGTAATACCACATAGTCTTTGCCTCATGAACCAACCTTTGACTTGCCATTGTGCTTGAGTCCCCATTTTCACTCACCCTTTTGCTTGAGCCCTGACTTTCCGCTATTGTCCTTGTGCCCCTGGGAGGCCAAGTGATACTTGTTCACCACCGAACTGAGTCCTAACCAACTCACGCCTTTCCGATCCCGTTGACTTGTTGAAGTACACATCGTACTTAACGCCCCTGTGGTGGCGTTACAGAGAGGTTCTTCGGCTACGCTTTGAGGGGTGGTAGGGACTTCTTCTATGTAGGCCCCTCTGCCTTGTGCCCTCCTTGGTTGGTTACAGTCTCATGAGAAGTGGCCTTTCTGGTTGCAGTTGAAACAGGTTACGTCCCTTGTGTTCATGATCCTGCATCCTCCTCCTCTGCGCTGCATGAATCTTGCCCTTGGTGGGAATGGTGGTCTCCTGGGGTTGTAATCCCTTATATCCTTGGGATGGTTTCAGTTGACATTGCCTATTTCTGCGACTCGTGCTCGAATTCTTCCAGGAGTGGTGTCCATTGCATCTGGGTGGTTGTGGTATTGCTGCCATCCTTATAGTTGCATCTGGCACTGCAGTGCTTGGAACTGTGCTGGTGGGTTGTTATGGGGTCGCTGTTGCTGTTGGGGTTGTCTTCCGAAGCCTTCCGTCCTGGCTTTCATGTGTAGGTAGCGCTTCTGCTGTTCTATGAGCACGCTTTTCCATTGGGAGTAGCTACGCGGGTTGTGGAATTGGTAGGTGTTCTGGTAGAGTTTGAGGGGTACGCCTCTTGTGAATTTGTTGAGGACCAGTGGTTTGCCCAGTCAGTAGTCAGCTTGTTGAACTAGCTTTTTGAATTTAGTGATGCAGCTGTCTATGTCCTTGTTCATCATCTTGAACCCTTTGTCGAGTTCCACCCTTGCACAGTCCTTTTCCAGGTTGTTGTGGAATTGTCCTTTGAAGGCGAGTTCTACCCTGGCCCATAGCCAGGGGTCATTCTTGTTTGCTTGGGCGTTGAGCCATTTGGTGGTCTCGGTTGCCCATTTGTTGACAAGTGGTCCCTGAATGTATGTGAGGAACATCATGGCTTTGATGTATGGGACTTTGAGGCTTCAGTTTGCGGTGTTGACTCCCACAAATCTGTTCCATTGAGAGAGGAAGGCTTCTGCTTCGTCACAGTTTCCGGTGAATATCTTGGGTTCCTTCCCCAGGAATTTGTCTGTGTCAGGCATCATGAAGTTGGGTATGCCCGTTCTTTCTCCTTTGTCGTGTGGGTTGTCGTTGGGGTCTCCTCCTGGTGGGGGTCCACCTCCTCCTCCTTTTCCTTTATCAGGGGATTTTCTGAATATTGCAGTTCTGGCTTGTGCCATGGTGAGCATGGTGGACATGTCTGTGGGGATGGACTTAGCAATTTCTTCAAGGTGTTCCTCCTCCTGTTGATCTTTGATGATCCAAATTTCCTTGGGGTTGCTGGTGATAGATGGTGATGGTGCAGGTGTTTTGGGTGTTGGGGATTGGAGGGGTTCTTCTTCTTCTCCATCAATCAATCCCCACTGGTCTTGGGTGATGATGTTGGATTGTGGGATGTCAAGGTTGAGGCTAGAGCTTGCCAGTCTGGTTACTTGGTATTTGTTGTGGAGGTCGTCCCAGCAGATTTCAACCCAGCAGGTATTGTCGAAGTTGAATTCTACTGGTATAAGTTGAGAGTTGTTCTGTCAATCCATGTAATAGGTGTAATATCCTGGATCTTCTGTGTCATCCTTCCAGAACGCGTTCTCTAGATATCTCTTGGGGACGTTGCGATCTCCTCTTCTGTCAATGTGATAGGGGCGGAAGGGCACCCAGAAATCTTTGGTTGTTCTTGTAGGGTTGGCCATGGTGGGATCTTGGTCTTAATGTAATGTCTACCATGGACGCTTGCCTGACTTAGGCTTCTCAGATGGTGGTGAACCTTTGCACAAAGAAGTTCCTGTTTACTGCTGCATCAGAGTAGAAGGTGGGATGGGATAGGATACGCTTGTCTAGTCCAAAGTAGGCATGGATGTCCTCATGGATTGGTATCCCTGCAGGTATCTCGGTGATGTAATGTGTGTAGGTCCAAGCAGGACTGTTGAGGATATAGAAGGTGTGATAAGGTGAGGTGACTTGTTCGTTGCGGTATAGATGAATCTTGTGGGCGATGGTGCTAACAGGGTATTCCACTGCCCACGAGGGAACTCAGGATAAGTCTTGGGGGATCCCTGGTCTAAGGGGATATGCCAGACAACTCACTTAAGGGGGAGGGTGTTGAAGCGCAGAACTAACAAGCGACGGGTTAATAGCGGAGAGCTAGTAGAGACAAGTTAACTTCAGAGGGGAAGTAAACTCTATTACAACTGCATACCTAGTAGAGACAAGTTACTATAAAGGAACGTCTCATGAGTAAAGGTAAAGTAGGAGAAGTAATAATAAAGGCACTTACACTTCAGAGGGGAAGTAAACTCTGAAGTGTAGAGGCGAAAACAGCAGTCCTTATATACAGGACGCTTAGCTAAGAATGGTCTGTGCGCACAGGTGATCCAAACACAATACAGGTGGTCTGTGCGCCAGAGGGAGAAATGCCATTGGAGGGCAGAGAACAATAGCTGCCTAAAGCAGACAATACCGGTATCTTAACAATGAAGAACAATAAGAGTCTACACGTGACTCTATCAATAAAGATAAACAAAAGCGGTCCGTAAGAGTCCGGTCAAGTCCAAATTAGTCCGTAAGGGACAGATACCGTATTTAGTATATGGGATGACTCAATCATATCCCACGAGACATGTGACTTGAATCAGTCGCGTCTCAACAGAGGGCCCTGGAGATGATGAGTAACGATGGTGGTATTGAAGAAGACCAAGATGTGGTTCTTGGTCTTCACCATACTCTACTTATACAGGTACGCACGGGCTTTGAAGTGCCGCTTCAAGAAGTACTAGCCAATAGCATAATTAGAGCAAACCCTAGTACAGCTATCCTAGTACGAGTCACTACAAGTCACTTCCAAGATCCAATCTGTATCGTACAATCACATGTGCCGGAGCTTACCCGGCTGACTGATCCTAAAGTCCATGATGATATACTGCTGATGAGAGTGTCATAGCTCGTATGTCAGTGTCCACTTCCTGGCCCGAGGCACCGATCAGCCTGAAACATAACATGAGGTCACCTTCCTTGTACTTGGGTGTATCTTTGTGTTTGACCCATGACCTTTGTGCCTTGATAAGGAGTGCTTTGGCCTGTGCCCTGGCTTCTTGAAACTGATTGATCCATAATGCCACCTGTGGTATGGGCAATGGCCTATCGATCCAATCAGCGCGCAGGTTGTACCCCATCAGGAGATAGAAGGGGGACTTCCTTGTGGTCTCGTGAGGCCAATTGTTGTGTGTGAATTCTGCTATGGGGAGGTAGGCTGCCCAGTTGTCTTACCGCTTGTTGGCCCAGAAGCAAAGGTATTGTTCTAGCCATTGGTTAGTCCACTCTGATTGCCTGTCCATTCGGGGGTGGTAGGCTGTGGAGACGTTTTGCAAGATTCCAAGGATTTTGCATAACTCACAGGTGAACTTGGACGTGAAGCAGGGGTCTCTGTTGCTGATCACCTTAGAGGGGAGTCTGAATCATAGGAAGACGTGCTTAGCATATAGGGCCACAGTCCCTTCTGTGGTAATCTCTTCTTGGCAGGGGATGAAGACGGCAGCCTTTGTGCAGTCATGATCTGTGATGGTGAGAATGGAGTCGAATCCTTGTGACTGGGGTAGTTTGGTGATGAAGTCAAGGGCAATGGTCTCGAAGGGGAGTGCCTTGGGGTTCAGATAGATTGGGGACAGTGGTGCTTTAGTTGGTTGATTGTTGGCCTTGTGTCTCTGGCACTTGGCACACCCCTTTACATAGTCTAGAACGTCTTGGACAAGGTTTGTGTAACGTCACCACAGGGGCGTTAAGTACGACGTGTACTTCAACAAGTCAACGGGATCGGCAAGGTGTGAACCGGTTAAGGTTCAGTTCGATGGTGAATAAGTATCACTTGGTCTCCCAGGGACACAAGGATAATAGCGGAAAGTCGAGGCTCAAGCGAAAAGGCGAGCTGAAGGGGGACTCAAGCGCAATGGCGAGTCAAAGTCGTTCGTGAGGCAGAGACAATTGTGGTATTACACAAGAAGTCAAGTCTACTGTACAAGCTAGGTAGGGCGTGACTTATATACTAGTACAGGGTGTTTGTAAGGTACAAACACATGGCGCAATCCTGAGGTACTGGCCCCAGCGAGCTAATAAGGAAGTGTTAAGGGGAAGTCCATAAGAAGTACAAGGGAATCCCGCGGGGGCACGCGGGGCTCCAATGACATCAGCGGGTCCTAGGAGTCATAGGTCTGACTTCTCTACGGTCATGGGGTTGGTGCGAGATAAGAGTCGGAGAATGAATCGGAACGGGTCATGGGTAAAAGTACATGCGAACACGAGGCGAGAAGAGAAGGAGAGCAGAACACGGCGTATAGTAGGGTGAAACTCGTAACATTACCCCCCCGTCAGATTCGAAGTTGCCACGACTTCGACTAGTCACTGGTGTAGTACCAGTCATCCTCGACAGGTACTGTGTCGGGGATTGGTGAGGGAGGGCGTGGGCAGGTGTGACGTCGCAGGAAAAGATGGTGACCTCGCTCTCCACATTCCCGGCACTGCTCGTACTGAGGGCAGTGTATCTCTTCGTGCTTTGCGTCATACCGCAAACACTTGCCGCACCACCGGGGACGGTCATCTGGATCGATATAGGTGGGTGACATGGGTGAGATTCGACGGATGAGGCACACATCGTACTGATGAGTACGACTGCCACACCATTGACACGGCTGCTTGGCCCTCCGCTGAGGACACTGCGCGATCAAATGGTCTGTCGACTTGCACTGGAAACACTTGCGCAGACGCCGGCTACTCTCGCCCTGAAGGCGTGGCATCTCGCAAGGTCCTCTGGTGCGCGGGGGAATGGGGATGGAATCCAGAGTGGGGCGTGGGCGTATGAACTTGGCCTGGAGCTCGTCGTACTTCTCAGATATCAGCGGTATTGCACGGGCATACTGCAACCGCTTGCGCACGCTTGCAAGATCCATATCCATATGGAAGCGATCGCGTGTGAGGTCCGACTCCATCCGTCGAAGTTCAGACTCGCGCGCGGCGACTGCGTCCCTCCGTAACAAGCAATCCCGAAGACACGCTACATCTGCGTGGAGGCGGACGTCGCGTAGCTCCGTCAGGACTTCATTGACGCATATGGCTCGTGGGTCATGCGGATGGAACATTGCGAGTTGCTGGTCCGTGACATGCTGAGGCAGCTGCCCCTCATATATCCCTCGCAAGTAAACCAACTGCACATAGCATGGGTGTCCCCTCCCCATGGTCCCAACGACTTCCCAATAGTCCTTCCGATAGTAGATGAAGCGCGCGATTTGCTTTGGGTACCCCGCCTCCCCGATCTTCAGCGAGAAGTAGAGGTAGGAGAGATCGGGGTCGTTATGAAGGAAGGGGAGTCCCGGGTCCGTAGCATCCTCTCCTGTCTCCTCATCATCGAGGAATGCGTAGGTGGGATCGGGTTTGACGAGTCGAGGTCGTATAGTAGGTGTGGTCACCTGGCCAATGCCAGGCGGGAATAGGGGGAGTGGGACGTGTTCGAGCGGCGGTGGTGGGGTATGTTGTTGTGGTTCAGGAGGAGTGGGAACGGCGGGGATATGCACTGTGATGGGAGTATCGATTGGCGGAGCAGTGAGGGTAAGCAGCGAGGCAGCCGCTTCTTCTTGTGCAAGACGGTCAAGAGTGGGAGCGATCAGAGATAAGACGGGAGGATCTGGACTGAGGACTACAGAGTATGGCGTACAACCCTCTGGCTGTGAGGGGACACCCTGGTCCTGCGAAGGTACGGTTAGTTGGTCGAGTATAAGTTGTGCCGGTGGACGCGAAGGGATTTTAGTGACGATGGGAGTGGATGTCATGGTGTGCAAGAGGGGGGAAGGGAATGTGTGATTCGGGTTCGTAGGGTGTCTCTTTATATCTTTCGTCCAGCCCCTTCGGCGGTTGGGTTATGCCGATAGAAGTCGGCGATAAGGTCAGGCGCGTGTCGAACATTCTCGAGTGGTTCCCATGAGCTATCGCTCACGGGGAATCCCTTCCATTGGATCAGGAATTGGAGCTTGCGCCCTTGGCCATAGAATCTTGATCCGAGGATCTGCTCCACTTCGAACTCTTCTTCTCCTTCGATAAGGTCAGGTGGAGGTCGCGTGAAGTTCGCCCCATGCAGCTCCGTCTCCTTATATGGGGTGAGGAGGTTGGCATGGAACACGGGGTGGATCTTCCAAGACTTCGGGAGTTCTAACTCGTAAGATACCGCTGAGAGGACCTTCTTGACGTGGAACGGTCCGTGGCGTTTAGGGGCTAATTTGGCCGTGGGGTAAAACATTTTAAGGTTCGTCCCCTCTAGCCACACTTGCACCCCTTCTTGGTAGGGGATGAAGCGGGTACGCCCTCATTTTGCCATGAGTTCTTGGGCGTGTTTGATGCAATCTTGTGCGTGTTGTCGGAAGTTACCCATGTTTTCCAACCGCTGGTCGACCGATGGGGAAGTCGTAGGTTTTGAGGTCCAATGAGTACGTGGCTCCCATCCCATGATAAGTGAGAAAGGGGAGTGTTTTGTTGTCGCGTTGGGCCATGCGTTGTGTGCAAATTGTGCCACCGGGAGGGCCTCTGCCCAGTTATCCTGTTGCACGTTGCTCCAGTGGCGTAGGTATTGTTCTAGCCATTGGTTGGTTCGCTCCGACTGCCCATCTGTTTGAGGGTGGTATGCTGACGAGATGTTCTGCCTAATTCCGAGAACTTGGCAGAGCTGTGTCATAAATGCAGATGTGAATCTAGGGTCTCGATCCGTAATCAATTTTCGGGGTATGCCGTAGTGGGGGTAGACGTGGCGAAGGTATAGTCGGGCTACTCCTTCCACTGTAATTGTTTCGTTACATGGGATAAAGATGGCTGCCTTGGAGCAGTTGTGGTCGGTGATAGTGAGTATTGAGTCGTATCCCTGTGACGGCGGTAACTTCGTGATGAAGTCCATGGCTACAACTTCGAAGGGTTCTGCGTCTGGGTCGGTTGTGATAGGAAATAGGTGTGGTTTTTGTCGGTGGGGGTTGATCTTGTTGGCTTGGCATGTAGCACAACCTTTGACGTATTCTTCAACATCTTTGCGCATGTTGGGCCACCAGTAGTCTCGTCGCAGAAGTTCATGGGTGTTTGCGATTCCGGGGTGTCCCATGGCAGGTGTGTCGTGGAAAAAGGTGATTACCCCCCGCTTAAGATCGTTATCCCCGATAACGACAAGAGCGTCTCCCTTCCACCATAGCCCTCCGTGCTTTTTCAGGTTGTGTGGCTCAACCCATCGTAGGATTTGTGCTTCGTCGAGGTTTTGCGCAATCTGGGTCCAAATGTCCATGTCGTGCATTGACATTTCGGTGGCTCGGATGAAGCGGTCCGCGGGAAGAACAACGACGTTATTATTATCTTCGTCGCTTGGTAGGTAATCAGCTCGTCGAGACAGGGTGTCCGCTCGTCCATTCCTAATTCCTGATACGTGCTTCAGTACGAAGTCGTATTCTGATAGTTCTAGGAATTCGCGCGCCACTCGTCGACTGATCTTTCGTGGTTCTTTCCAGTACTGGAGGTTGGCGTGGTCAGTGTGTATGATGATTTTGTGGGGGGATCCAACAAGGTATGTGCGCCAGGCGCGCAGGGCTTTTACCATCGCAAGCAATTCTCAATCGTAGATGTTGTAATTCCGCTCAGCTTGGGATAGTGATTCTGAATGGAACGCTACTGGATGGAGTTTTTGATCGTCCCCTAGTTGGTTGAGGACTGCGCCGATAGCAACGTTGGACGCATCCACTTCCATTTCGAATGGTTTTGTCAAGTCGGGGGAGAGGAGGACGGGCTCTTGACATATCTGGTCTTTGACACGTTCGAACGCATGTTGCTGTTCCACTCCCCAATGCCATGGGGTGTCCTTCTTTGTGAGGTCGTGGAGGGGGCGTGCGAGTGTTGAAAACCCTTTGATAAATCGGTGGTAGAAGTTGCAGAAGCCGATGAAGGCGCGTACTTCCTTGAGGTTCTTCGGGGGTTGCCACTCGCGAATACCCCATACTTTTACAGGGTCCATTCGCAGCTTCCCATGCCCGATGATGAGTCCCAGGTACTCCATCTCGTGTACCTCAAACTCGCATTTCTCCAGTTTGATGTATAGGTCATTTTCTTCGCAAATGGTTAGGACCTGGTGGACTCTTTCTCGATGGCGCGTGAGGTCGTCGACGGTCGCAATTAAGATGTCGTCCATGTATACGATCACCTCGTTCGTTAGCACCGGCCCTCAGAACGTGAAGTCCATCATCGCTTGGAACGTTGCGGGGGAATTTGTGAGTCCGAAGTACATTACGAGTGGTTCGAAAGCTCCTTTGTTTGTCTTAAAGGCGGCCTTCCACTCGTGTCCCTCGTCTATGCGAATGTTGTTGTACCCCCAACAGATATCCAGCTTAGTGAAGAGTCGCGCGTCTTGGATTTTGTCGATGAGTTCAGGGATCAGTGGTAATGGGTAGTGGTTGCGGATGGTGACTTCGTTCAGTCATCTGTAATCTTGTACGGGTCTGAGCTTCCCGTCTTTCTTCTTTATGAAGAAGAATGGTGACACGTATGGGGACTTCGATGGTCGGATGTATCCTCTTTCCAACTGTTCGGCGAGGAATACGTCTAGGGCTTTGTCCTCCTCTTGCGTCAGTGGGTACACTTTACAGTCCATTGATGCGGGCGCATTAGGTGTTAGGTTGATGGCATGGTCCCATGGTCGTTTTGGCGGGAAACGATGCGACGCTTCTTCGCTGAACACCTTACGATATTGCCGGTATTCTGGTGGGACCATCTCTTCGAAGGTGCGCACCTCTCGCTTGGCTGCTTCTTGTTGCGCCAGTTCCGACGCCGTCGTAGTCTTTCGCAGCAGTGCCACACATGGCTCCTGCTCGTCGTCTGCGATCTGTTCCCACGCCTCCTCATTGAGTTGGTACGTCTCCAACGCCTGTATGGATGCTTCTATGGGCGTGGCTTCGTCCGATGATTGGAGGCTGGATATGACTACCGGTTGGAATTCCTCATTCAGCGTTGCTTCACCCCACTTCACAAGTGGTTCAAACACTGAAAACCATGGGTAGCCTAGTATGACTTCGTCCCTTCCCAAGTTTGTTACTAGGAAGCGAAGTGTTTTGGTGTCATTTCCGGTGCGGACGTTTAGGTCGGTGTATTGGGTAATCGCCCCGTCTTGGTTATGAGTTCTGTCCACATTCCAAATGCGTATCGGTTGTGAGACATCACGTGTTCCGATCTGCAGCCGTTTTAAAAGTGAGGCACAGATAAAATTGTCTGTCGCTCCCGAATCTAGGAGTACTTGTCGTTCGGTCGTCGCGTGTGCAGATTTAAAGAGTACTGGAATTCGCATGGATCGATATCTGCTATGGTACACGTTTACATTGAGTGCTCTAGCCCAGGCCGTCGGGTTCAAGCGTCGAGAAAATCCTCTTTTGCGAATAACTTCTCCACCATAAGATCTCGTACTTCTGGGGGTTGTGCCCTCATCGCAGCGATCTGTGCTTCAGCCTGTTCTTCCACCGAAAGTGTGCGGTTAGACCGTATGGCGACAGTAGTGACGGCGGGAGCTGGTACGGTCGGGGGAGCGGGGATGGGAGTTGATTGGGTGGTCGTGGAGGAAGTAGCAAGTCGAGTGCCTTTTTGTGGGCAGTTATGCGAGATGTGCCCTGCAGCACGGCATCTAAAACAACACCCCTCCTTCTGGAGTTGAATTCGGTCTGTGTCGGTGAGAGCCACGGAGGCTCGGGCGCGTCCAACATCCATGGTGTTTGGGTCGCAATTCTTGTTGAGGGCTTGTACCCACTGTTCGTGGTTATGCCCTCCCTTCTTCTGACGCGGGGTTCGGTTCTTGCCAAGTCGGTCCTTTAAGACCAGGTACTCAGCTTGCTGTAATCGAGCGGCCCGCTTCCAGTCCTCCCACGTGACTGGATGCTGGAAGGGGATGGCGTGAATTACTAACTGGTTTGGGAGTCCATCCTGGAACAACTCCAGTGTCGTAGCTTCATCTGGGCCATATCCGGCCTTCGTGGTTAGGTTCTCGAACTGAGCGATGTAGGAGTCAATGTCTTCTCCTTTCATTGCTATCGTCTGCAAGGCTTTACGGGCCTTCGTCTGTTCTGCAGTGTCGGTATATGCCTGCAAGAATCGGGTTTCTACCTCATTCCAGAGGTTATTTTGGGTTCGTAGGACTCCTGCCGCTATCTGGTCGTTGAGCCATCTCATCTGCTCGTCGACCCAGTCATCAACGAGTGGCCCTCGGATGTAGGATAGGAAGGCCATGGCTCGTTGTCCTGGTACTGCCAGCAGGTCCACCGTCGGATTCATTCCACAGTATAGTTTGAAGGCACGTAAGAATGCCTTGCTTTTCTCTCGATTCCCGTCAAACTCGGGCGGGGGGTTTCCTCCCAGGCGGCCATTGCCCCCAGGGGCTGGTGCGAGTCCTCCGGCCGGTGCCGGTCCACCTCCGCCACCGCCACCGCTACCACCACCTCCACCGCCACCGCCGGCAGGAGTTCCCCTGGCAGGGGCTCCACTTCCACTGGGTACTCCTCCTCCACTAGTGAGGGTGGTACTCGCAGATGCTTGTCCTTGCTGGGCCATTGCGTAGGACGGGAATGCTGAGGTAGGTAGGTTGGTTGTTGGTACGGGTACGCTTGGGGATGATGCGTCAGAGGGGTCGATATTGATGCCCAAAGGGCTAGGGGGTCCTAGGGGTCCGGTGTTTAGGGAGAGGGGTACTGGTCCTGTCGTGTACCACGCTCCTTCGTTCGGGGAGTATTCGATAAAGGCCCAGAGGCATCTGTCTTCGAGGTAGTGGATCTGTCGGTATGATCATGTCGAGGGGTCAAAGATAAAGTATCCTTCGACTCCGTTGTGTTCTGCCCAGACCGCGGTTCCTTTCACTCTGTCCGATAATTCGTCGGAGCTGAGGCGGTCGATGTATTCAGGCCTAAACTTGGTTCTACTGCGACTGGACGTCGCCACTGTGAGAGACTTGACTTAATGTAACGCCACCACAGGGGCGTTAAGTACGACATGTACTTCAACAAGTCAACGGGATCGGCAAGGTGTGAACCGGTTAAGGTTCAGTTCGATGGTGAATAAGTATCACTTGGTCTCCCAGGGACACAAGGATAGTAGCGGAAAGTCGAGGCTCAAGCGAAAAGGCGAGCTGAAGGGGGACTCAAGCGCAATGGCGAGTCAAAGTCGTTCGTGAGGCAGAGACAATTGTGGTATTACACAAGAAGTCAAGTCTACCGTACAAGCTAGGTAGGGCGTGACTTATATACTAGTACAGGGTGTTTGTAAGGTACAAACACATGGCGCAATCCTGAGGTACTGGCCCCAGCGAGCTAATAAGGAAGTGTTAAGGGGAAGTCCATAAGAAGTACAAGGGAATCCCGCGGGGGCACGCGGGGCTCCAATGACATCAGCGGGTCCTAGGAGTCATAGGTCTGACTTCTCTACGGTCATGGGGTTGGTGCAAGATAAGAGTCGGAGAATGAATCGGAACGGGTCATGGGTAAAAGTACACGCGAACACAAGGCGAGAAGAGAAGGAGAGCAGAACACGGCGTATAGTAGGGTGAAACTCGTAACAGTTTGGCCACCAGTAGGAGCACTTTACTAGTTGCGCGGTCCTGTTGATGCCTGGGTGTCCATAGTCCGGCGATGCATGGTGGGCAGAGATGATGCTCCTCTTGTTGTACAGCCCACCCATCACTACTCGTCTTCCGTCCTTGTGCCAGGTGCCTTGGACTTTCTTTAATTGGTGTGGGTCTATCCATGGGCAGAGGTAGTCTTCATCTTGGTAGTATGCCACATCTGGTCTTTCCATTTCTTCAGGTCCTATCATCAAAGTCATTGGTGTGATTGCTTCAATGTGAGTGGCTCAGACGAAGAGTGCATCAGGGAGGACGGTTGTGTCCTTGTTGTCATTGTCCCCTCAGTTGTAATCCAGTCTGCAAGAGAGTGTGTCTGCTCTTCCGTTTGCTGTGCCCTTGATGTGGTGAATCTTGAAGTCATACTCAGAGAGTTCTAGCACTTCCCTTGCAATGTGTCTGCTTATTTGCTGTGGGGATCTCCAATATTGTAGGTTGAGGTGCTCAGAGAACACTTTTGTCTTGTGTGGTGATCCTGCAAGTAGGGGTCGCCAATGGCAAAAGGCTTTGACAATGGCCAGTAATTCGAGGTTGTAGATGTCATAGTTTTGTTCTGCCTCATTGAGTGTTGCCAAGTAGTAGCCTATGGGGTGTCATCTTCCATCATCTTTGCATTGTAGAAGTACAGCACCCACCACAAAGCCTGACGTTTACCTCCATCTCAAATTGGTCTTGGAGGTTTGGGTGTGCTAGCACCAGTTCACTGGTGACCAGGTCTTTGAGCTTTGTGAATGCGTCTTCTTCTTCTTGGCCCCATTGCCATTCTGTATCTTTTCTTGTTAGCCGGTTTAATGGCCGTGCGTGTCACAGTTGAGGGAACGGACGCTTACTGTACGGATATGACCACGTTAGTAAGTCGCAATGCGTCATGGACTAAGGGGATCGGTCAGCACGTAGTAGAAATCACATGCCGATGTGGCATGACTCATGACTAGGATAGCGACAGTAGGGTTCGAGCTACTTTAGCTATTCGTCGTACGGATTGGAGAGGAGCTTTAAAGCTACCTTGCATATGTATAAATAGTGGCCCAAGGAGACCAAGATTTGCCATCTTGGTCTTCTTCAATTCACCACTTCCACTCATCTCTTCACACGTGCTTCACTTGTCTCTCTGAGCAAGTCGTCTTCATCAGTTATAGGATTACCTAGTGGCCCAACTCGCCCTAGTGTACGTTCGGATCACGTGCCTATAAGCGCCGTGTATCCCGTGATCAGGTCACGTGACCTCGAAGAGATATTCTGCTAAGTCGTGAACGCCCTTTCGTGTCCAAGTCGGACTAACGCCAGTGGTGGCGTTACATTAAGACCAAGATCCCTTCAACGTGGCGTTCACAACTCGAGACCAGTGGAGAGATTTCCAGACTTACTCCCTCGAACGACGAGGAGACCGCAACGTACCAACACAATTCCTAGGAGCCGCGAGGTGGAGAGAATACCGAGGAGAAACCGGATACTTTGTAGACTTCGCATCGGGGCCAACCCGATATCGCCCCGTTGAGTTCAACTTTGACCATCTGTGTTGGGTTGAGATTACGTGGAACCCTGTAGACAATCGCTACGACGCAGTACAGCCCGCGGGGAGAAACTACAACTGCGACATCGACTCCAGGAACCTACCTACACGCGAAGAGTGGGGACGTATCGACGGGCAACCAGAACAAGAACCTAGCACCTCCGAACCAAGAACCCCCGCACCATCCGAAACCAGCGGAGACGACGAAGAAACCGACAACGACGAAGAGTCCGAAGTAGGAGAAATAATACAAACAGCTGAGTCCCTATGTATCAACGAACCCGAAAATATCGAAATCCACCCACCTGCAGACATGGCAACCACAACAATCACTCAAGAAGACCTAGCCCTTGAAGAAGCCAGACGAATCACCGAAGAGGCCGAATCCTACCTGCGTCCCATCAACCCAACTACAGGGCACCACATGACCGCAGACGACGCAGCTATTTTCAGAGCAGTAGGACCAGATGTCCCCGACCCACCGCTGGGCGCAGGAGGACCCCCAGCACCCAGAAGACCCGGAGGCCTCTTCGGTCAAGGACCACCCGGAGGTGGAAGACCGCCGCATGGAGGAAGGCAACCTCAGTTCGGAGGAGGAGGTGGAGGGGACCCCTTCGGTGGAGGACCACCACCCCCACCACCGCCAGCAGCAGGACTAGCACCAGGGGCACCACACGGGTCAGACAAATTAGTAGGAGAAACCCCGACCATATTCGACGGAAATCGAGATGAGTACGAATCGTTCCTTACGCAATGGCACATATACTGGGGACAGAATTCAGAAGCACCGATCATGACCAACGTCTATCGACGATGCCTACTATTCTTAGGATTCATCAAAGGCCCGCGAGTATCCAACTGGACGCTCGGATTCCTCCAGTGGCTCAACAACGAGCTACACCAAGGACGCAGCCGATACGACCCATTCCTATGGGACACCTTAACTGCGGGATTCTCCGACCGCTTCTCAAACGTACTTGAACAAGAGCAAGCGCAGGCCGCACTGGCCCGGGGGTTTAAAATGATTGGCGACGATATTGACTCGTACGTCACCAATTTCGAACAACTGGCGCGGAAGGCTGACTATCGCCTCAACGATCGCCAAACACTGGACCGATTCACGGCGGGTCTCCCGAGAGCCCTATTCACCAAAATCTACGAGCTGGACGACCCGCAAACCTTCAATGAGTGGAAGGAGGCAGCACTGCGCAGGCAAAAACAATACATTCACCTACGCGCACGCCTAGGGCTCACCACCACACCCCGCAACACCCCAACACCACGACCTCAGCAAAACCGAGGATACGCCCCGCAATGGGCACCACCCAGGTTTCCACCGCCGCGCTACGACCCGAACGCCATGGACACATCAGCGGATAGAACACGCGCACGCCTCGCGGAAGTAGGCGACCCAAACCGCGGGAACCAGCGACCACCCTTCTCACCAAGGGGAGGACCAGGACAGAATCGGGGAAGCGGGCCACGCCGTGACATGAGGGAAGTGATATGTTACAACTGTAACAACCCAGGTCACTTCTCACGCGACTGCACACACCCTAGAAAGCCAAGGCAACCGTTCCAACCACGCACGAGCACGAGCCGCAGTATGGAGACGGATCACTACGGCCAAGAACCAATAACAACACGCCGCGCAGAAACCACGCCCGAAGAGCAGGCCAAAGGGTGGATGGAAACGCTTAGGGGAGCAAGTGACGAGGTCAAGGACCTCGTATTTAAAGATCTCTGGACCCAAGAGGGTTTTCAGGACGCCTGAACCCATCGGCCTGGGTGAGGGCAGTCAATTGTAACTCTGTAATCATGACTCGCTATCGTTCGCTTCGAATTCCAGTCTCGATTCGTACAAGTTACTCTATGGCCAATATCAAAGGGCTCGTCGACTCAGGAGCCACCGACAACTTTATGAGACCCGCGTTCGCCAAACGCATGGGCCTCGGACTACAACCCCTCGAGAAACCAAAGAAAATTTGGAACATCGATAACACAGAAAATAAAGCTGGGTCCATCACACACTTCATCGACCTAGACGTTCAGACCAATGGTGTTTCAAAAGTCATGAGGTTCCTGGTCACCGACATAGGCAACGAGGACTTAGTCCTCAGATACCCATGGCTAGCCACCTACGAACCAACCATCAGCTGGGCGCATGCCACCATACACGAAAACACCCTCCCGGTGGTACTACGATCAATCAACCCGGCCGAAACGCAGACCACCATCGCACGTGCAATCACTCAAGACGAAGCGGAGGGAATAGTTCAAGAACTTGAAGAAGAATGCCAACTACGCACCACAGCCACTGAACTCGCCATCGCCGCAAACCAAGAAACGGTCGTCGCGACCCTCCCCGAACCATATCAACGATTTGCGAAGATCTTCAGCGAAGAAGCGTCCCACCGATTCCCACCATCACGACCCTGGGACCACGCGATCGACTTCAAACCGGGTACACCCCCAAGCATCGACTGCAAGGTCTACCCCATGTCTCAAGATGAAGACGGACAACTACGCACATGGCTGGACGAGCAACTCAAACTGGGATACATCCGACCATCGAAATCTCCCTACGCCTCATTGTTCTTCTTCATCAAAAAGAAAGACGGAAAGTTAAGACCGGTACAAGACTACCGACGCATCAACGCCTGTACGGTGCGCAATCAATACCCACTGCCGCTTATGTCGGAACTCATCAACGACCTCGGCAACGGGCATATCTTCACGAAACTCGACGTCCGATGGGGGTACAACAATGTACGCATCAAAGAAGGCGACGAATACAAGGCAGCTTTCAAAACAAAATACGGCTTATTTGAACCCCTCGTCATGTACTTCGGACTCACGAACTCACCAGTAACCTTCCAGAACATGATGAACGACATCCTGGGCGACACGATCCGAGTCTTCGCAGCAATGGGCACCATCATCCGTGTCTACATGGACGATATTGGGATTGCAACACTAGAACACGCAGGACTCCAAGCGCACATCAACGCCGTCTGCGCGGTACTTCAAGTTGCAATGGATCACGACCTCTACTTCAAACCGTCAAAATGCACCTTCCACCAACCGCGAATGGATTACCTGGGGGTAATTCTTGAAAAGGGGGTGACTCGCATGGACCCTGTAAAAATTGCGGGCATACGCGACTGGCCCACACCCACGAAGGTACGCGACGTACGCTCCTTTTTGGGCTTCTGCAATTTTTACCGCCTCTTCATCCGCGGTTTCGCCACATACGCACGAGCCCTCAACAAACTCACACGCAAAGACGCAGAATGGACGTGGGGCAAAGATGAAGAGACAGCTTTTCAAACCCTCAAACGCCTAGTCACAAGCGAACCAGTACTCGCACATCCCACGCTGACAGACCAATTCGAACTCGAAGTAGACGCATCGGGATACGCAGTAGGCGCAGTACTTCTACAGAAGAAGCAGGACGGGAAAAGGCACCCCCTCGGTTACTTCTCGGCCACCCTAAACGAAGCGGAACGCAACTATGACATCTATGACTTAGAACTCCTGGCGATCGTCAAAGCACTGCGACACTGGAGACCGTTCCTGGCAGGCTCACCACACAAAATTAAAATCTTCTCCGACCACCTTAACCTTACACACTGGAAGACACCGCAGAAGATAAGTCGCCGAGTAGCCCGAGAAGTCCTAGAGCTCATGGAATACGATTTCGAGATCCACCACATCAAGGGGACCAACAACGGACGTGCAGACGCTCTATCGCGAAGACCCGACTACGACCGAGGGGAAAGGGACAACGAAGGAGTCGTCGTCCTACCTGAGAAGGTATTCGTACGAACCATCACCACGCAATTACCGGAAGACCACGCACAAGATGAAGACACCCTACGGCCCTGGGTAGACCCACACAAACTCAAAAAAGTCGACGGAATCTGGTACCACCAAGGCGCAAGAGTAGTCACCGGAGGACCGGAAGAAATCCGCATCATCATTGCCAACCACCACGACCCCCCAGTATACGGCCACCCAGGAATCAAGCGAACGGCGAGAATCGTCGAGCGAAGTCACTGGTGGCCAAATATGCTGAAACAAATAACGGAGTACGTTCAAGGCTGCGCGGAATGTCAACGCCACAAGGTTAACAACCGCCCGACGCGAGCCCCACTAGTACCCATCACGCCGACACCCGACGCTAAGCCATTCGAAGTCATTGCCCTTGACTTCATCACTAAACTGCCGGAATCACAGGGATACGACTCGATCCTCACCGTAACTGACCACGACTGCACCAAAGCATCAGTGTTCATCCCCTGCAACGAGGAAATATCCGCGGAAGAAACCGCTGCACTGTACGTCACTCACGTGTTTCGGAGATTCGGATTACCGGCAAAAATTATCAGCGACCGAGACCCGAGATTCGCATCAAAGTTCACACGCGAATTATGCCGAATCCTCGGCATCTACCAAAATATCTCCACGGCATATCACCCCCGAACCGACGGACAATCGGAAAGAACCAATCAATGGCTGGAACAATATCTACGGTTCTGGACCAACGAACGCCAAGACAATTGGGCGCGATTCCTGCCAATGGCGGAATTCGCGCATAACAATTGGCCGCACGAGGCGACAAGGAAGTCCCCTTTCTCACTCATGATGGGATACGACCCACGCGCTGATTGGATCGATAAGCCATCCCCTATCCCACAGGTACTCACGAGACTCCAGCAATTCCGAGAAGCATGGAAAGAAGCCCAGAACCTTATCAAAAAGGCACAATCGCTATGGGTCAAACATCGGAATACACCCAAGTACCAAGTAGGGGATCAAGTATGGCTAGAAGGACGACACCTACGAACCAATCAACCTACCGCCAAGCTAGCGGCACGACGGCACGGACCATTCAAAATCACGCGCGTCCTATCACCAGTCAATTATCAACTGGAGCTTCCCATGCAGTGGAGTATTCACCCCGTATTTCACATCGACTTACTCACGCCTTATCGCGAGACGCCCCTACATGGGGAAAACTTCCAACGCCCGCCACCGGATCTAGTGGATGGAGAAGAGGAATACGAAGTGGAGCGCATTCTAGACTCCAGACGATTCGGCCGGAGCAAGAAATTACAATACCTCGTGAAATGGAAAGGGTACCCAGACTCGGAGAATCAGTGGGTCAACGAAAATGACGTATTTGCTGACGAAGCCCTAGCGGAGTATAAACGGAGTACGAAAGCAAGGAGGATAGTTATAAGAAGGGGACAAACCACGACCGAAACCCCATCTTTCCACACTGGACCATCCACTCCAATCCAAATGTCTCTTTCCACTTCCGCCTCTACCACCCCTCTCGCTGCCCGTCTCGTCGACAGCCTCACCCACGAAGAGCTCCGCGCAGCCCTCGCCAACGCCCAGTCCATCTACGACGTCGAAGACCCCGACCAACCCGCCACGTACTGGCTCATCAACCCCAACGGCGACCGCCTCAACACCGCCCCATACACCGAGGCCGAAATTACTCGGCTTCGTACAGCTGTCGGACTCTTTGCGAGTCCCCCACTTCGACCTGACGCCCCTCAAATCAAGAATGAGCAAGAGGAAGACGTCCACAACGTTGAGGTGGCAGGAGTGGATGAAGACACGGGACTGGAGGGGACCGGCGCAGGACTGGAGGGACCGACAACTAGCAGTAGCCGCGGCCCGGCGAGCAGTCATCTATCACCGACGACGCCAACACACCGAGAAGCTGAGAGAGAAGTGTACGAAGCAGTCGAGGGAACGCTAAGGGAGTGGTACCCAGTTGAGCAGCCATACCTTATTACGGCCACCGACTCTGACGACCCCCGCGAGACCCCGTACGCGTGCGACACCACTGGCCGCCCCATATACCGCGGCGGGGTGGTAGTCGACACCGAAGACTCCACCCTGCCCGCGGTCCGTCTCCAGTACTTGGGAGGAACGGCGCGCACTGCACCCCATGGATACAAACACAATCGGGGGGACGATTTCGTCCATTACCCCATCACCAACGCACAAGGGGTGACGCGCCAAGCCACCTTCGTTCAAGTCATCGCCGGACCCGACCCCATCGTCCTGGGGCTCGTGGACGATAGCGACAAAGTTTACAGTCGCCCCCTCTATGCTGAACCCCAGGTCAGAGAAGTCGGTAAGCCCCATTACGCCCCCGAGGACCTATACGCCCTCGTAGGGGGTCATAGTAACCAGCACCGCACCGACCGCGCCATCAACGAGCTGAGGGACGTAGGAGTGAAGGCGGAGGTGGCTCGCTTCCGAGCCTACAAGCACGAAGCGGAGAGGATGGAGCAGCGCCTCCACGCCCTCGCCCAGGCGCTCGGTGGGGTGCAGTCGGAGTTGGCCCAGTGCAAATTCAGATTGGAGATGGCGAACGTACTGGACAGGATCACGGAGAGACAGGAGGCGTGGGTCGGAGGGATCGGCCCCACTCAGCGCCGTGGTCGTCACGGCTGAAAAGGGGGTGGTGTCACGGTCGAGGGAACGGACGCTTACTGTACGGATATGACCACGTTAGTAAGTCGCAATGTGTCATGGACTAAGGGGATCGGTCAGCACGTAGTAGAAATCACATGCCGATGTGGCATGACTCATGACTAGGATAGCGACAGTAGGGTTCGAGCTACTTTAGCTATTCGTCGTACGGATTGGAGAGGAGCTTTAAAGCTACCTCGCATATGTATAAATAGTGGCCCAAGGAGACCAAGATTCGCCATCTTGGTCTTCTTCAATTCACCACTTCCACTCATCTCTTCACGCGTGCTTCGCTTGTCTCTCCGAGCAAGTCGTCTTCATCAGTTATAGGATTACCTAGTGGCCCAACTCGCCCTAGTGTACATTCGGATCACGTGCCTGTAAGCGCCGTGTATCCCGTGACCAGGTCACGTGACCTCGAAGAGATATTCTGCTAAGTCGTGAACGCCCTTTCGTGTCCAAGTTGGACTAACGCCAGTGGTGGCGTTACACATGGTTCACCCAGCAATCCTGAATGAAATCTGCCAACTGCACAATGAAATTCAGCTGTTCCATGTTGATCTTCAGAATACAAGGGCTGAGATCCTCCCAGATGTCAAGAGGGTATTTCATTTGATATATTTGTTTCTAACTATCTGATGCCAATGCCTATAGTTAATCAACCAAAGCAGGGGACATGGAAATGTTGTGCCCTTTGAAGTTGTTCCATTCACTGATGGAACTGATCCCACCCTCCCACCAGTGAGTTCTCATTCAGCCTCTTATGTCAGTCTGAGCTAACTTGCGTGATCAGCACAATCTTCCACCCCTGCACACTATAAATGTGATTGACAACCTTAGTGAACAAAGCCTCACCACATATCTCACCCACTATGGGATTGTCCCACTACCCACTGGTGGAAGCCCAGATGCCATCAACCACTTGCAGAAGGAGACACTGAAACAATTGGTTGGAGCTCATGTGTGAAGGGGGACAACTGTGGGCATTAGGAATGTCAAGTCTTGTGCTGTGGATGCTTACTGTATGGGTATGACTCCATCAGTAAGTAATAATTTGTTGTGGACTTTACATCAGTCAGCCATAGTATCATATGTATCACTGTGTACTATGACTCATTCCTAGGATAGCTGTAATAGGGTTTGAGCTACTTACACTAGGCCATCAGGAAAACCATGTATTTACTTATTCATACTTTTCCATACTTTTTCATTCTTTTCAGAAAACAAGTAGAAAAAGTAAGAAAAAGACATCCCTCTTTCTTTTTTTTTACTTGCTGAGCTGCCAAAAAAAGTATAGGATAAGTAGAGTACCAAATGACCAAAAATTGACAAAATAAAATGACCAAAAATGGAAATATTGGACCAAACTTTATTTTTTCGGTCCGAAAAATTCCATATATGGTAATAAATTGGACCAAAATTTCAAAAATCAGACCAGAATCAGACCAAAATCCAAAATTTCCCCAGAAATATGCTTAAAAAGTAGGAAAAGTAAAGAAAAAGAAGAGGGGATTTCTTTTTTTAAGTAGTTGGTACTTTTCTGAAAGGGTCCTTTTTTCCCTTGCTAAAAGAGCAAAAAGAACAGAAAGTACAAATAAGTAAAACATGGGATGTGGCTAATCTAGCTAATTGATCGCTACTGTAGCTCAAATAGCTAGATTAGCTTGCAAGGTTTTCCCTGATGGGGGAGAGGCACATTATGAGGTATTCCTCGAGGTCATTTACATTAAGTCAATTTATGGCACTCGTGGAGGTCAGGCGTGGGAGATGTGGAGGGGGATTCTGTCCATTGGGAAAGGGGACAATAAAGAGAGATTGTATTCCATTTCTGCACTGGTTGGCAAGCTGTAGGGGTTAAGTAATTAGTCCAAAAAAAGGGAGAAAAGCTTACCCGGTTGAGATGTGGGAGGACCTCCCTCATGTCCTGCTGGTCTCACTGGACTTTGATGTGTATGTGCAGCAATTGTCCCCACACTTCCTGCAACTGTCTCCACACTTCCTGCACCTGTCCCCACACCTCCTGCAACTCTTGCTGGACCTTGTTCTGAGCCATAGCTTGAAACCTGTCCAGAAGTTCAGTGCATAGGGTTTCGATTGCCCCATGGAACCATGGGGGTACAGCTACAAATACCATCAATAGAGGGGCCTAGTAATGAGCTTTGTTCATGGCAACTCACCTCCAAGGGCAGCAGCAGTCGCTTGCACAACAACACCATGTTCAAACAGAATGGCGTGATACTGATCATGTGAGTCACAAACTGGTGCAAGAGGTTCATCAGGAGCCTCTCCTGGGATACCATGGTCATATGCCAGTGATAGTGATTTGACTAGTCCATGCACTCATACTTCTGTCCACAGCCTGGCGGTACCTCACAGCTTGGAGGACATTGCCTGTAGAGGGTGGAAAACTGGGTGCCTGGGGTAGTGACAACTTGGGGTCCTGTGGTGGTTGTTGAGGGAGTGGAATGGCTGCCAGTGGGGGATTGGGAGGCCCAGGTATAGGATGTTCCATTTCTGACTGTCAAGTACTAGAGGATAGGTGGTGGAGTGGTGATGGCTGGACTAGTTGGTGTAAATTTAGGAGTGGCAGGAGAACTGAAAGTGTAGATATAGTGTTAGTGTTTTGATGAATACCAAAATGTAAACACAAGCCACACAACACAAACATGAGTCAAAGTAAGAGTCACAGGATATGGTGTAATGACATGGTGGAGGTGTTCTACCATCAAGCAAGGGGAAGGAAAAGAGAAAGTAGCAGACCTTTGCATAACTTCAACAGCATAAATGTTGGCAATAGATAATATCAACTACTGTTATGTTTCGGACTGACTGGCACCTCAGGCTGAGAAGTGGACACTGACATATGGGCTATGACACCCTTGTCAGCAGTATATTGTCATAGACTTATGGGATCAGTCAGCTGGGTAAGCTCCAGCACATGTGATTGTACGATATGGCTCAGATCTCACAGTGACTTATACTAGGATAGCTGTACTAGGGTTTGCTCTACTTACACTATTGGCTAGTACTTCTTGGAGCGGCGCTTCAAAGCCTGCACATATCTGTATAAGTAGGGTACCCCGAAGACCAAGAACGGCATCTTGGTCTTCTTCAATACCACCACCTTAGGACTCGTTATCTACAGGGCCCTCCCCCTTTGAGTGAGTTGTCCAGCATATCCCCTTAGACCAGGGGATCCCTGTAACTTATCCCGAGATCCCCTCCATGGGCAGTGGAATACCCAATCAGCATGGCCACCTATCAAGTCCATCTCTACCGCAATGAGCAAGTCGCTTCGCCTTACACTTTGTTCTACATCCTTGACAACAACAACTGGGCACACACTTGCTACATTGTGGAGGTACCCCCAGGCATCCCACTTCACAAAGACATCCACGCATACTTCGGACTAGACAAGCATCTCTTGCCTCACACTGCATTCTACTCTGACACCCCTGTGAATAGGAACTTCTTCCCACAAAGGTTCGCCACTCCTTGAGAAGCCTAAGTCAGGCAAACATCTGTGGTAGATGTTACAACTACAATGTCCCAATACTGCAGTGGCCACCCTGTGACCCAGGTGGAAGTGGGTCACTTTCAGTGGGCTAAACAACATGGTTATGGGTACGTGGGACCAGGACATGGGGGATGGGACAAGATGCATGCATGTGCGACTCACCAAAGAGGCCACTCAAATGGGGAGGTGATGGGATATGCACCAAAACTTGAAGAGAGTGAAGATGAGGTACTTGTTGAGAGAGGCTGAATTTGGGTCAGCACATCCCAGTGATGGGCAACAACTGCCAACAAGTGAATGTGAACATGACTCACAGTTGGGGTGCTGCAGTTGCCATGGTGTGTGGTCCTGGTCTGGCTCTGCACACAGCTCAGAGCTGTGTGGGCTGTGGTCATGGGTCATGGTCTTTGTACTTACTTTGTACTTGCTGTCTTCATCGCTGTAGTCTTTGTCTCCATCTTCATAGTTGCTGTCTTCATAGCTGCAATTCATCATTGTGGTTGGCAATGCACACAGATTGGGGCTGTGTTGTCATGGTCATGGTCTTCAAGTTGCGGTTGTCATTGCCTAGTTGTTGTCACAGCCATTACTGATATCATGGCACTGGCAGTGGTCATCGACATCGGCATGCAAGAGGTTGTGGTCGTGATCAACAGCACATGCAACTTGGAGCTGCATTGGCTGGCTGACTAACTGCTGCCGCTGCCATCGTGGTGGGTTGCAGCAGCACAGGGGGGCACACGCGAGTAAGTCTGGTGCTATGGTTGGTTTGACACTTACAAAACTGAGGTGTGGTGGTAGCACCCCCTTGGCATTGTCATGGGTTGGCAGCACATATCACTTGAGGTTGGACTGTCCATTGAGGGGTAGGGCTCTGTGACAGGATCAGGTCAGGCTGTGCGGGAGAAGTGAGCTGGGTGGAGGTGCACTGGCAAGTGGGATCGGACTTTGTGGAGGAAAAGTATTTTCCTCTGCAGCTCAGGTCTGTGTCAGCACTGTTCCCTGTCCAAGTCAAAGTAATGGTGAGCAGAGTAGGACCAAGTTAGAGATGGCGAAGGGAAAATAATTCAATAACAAAAAGATGTTGTATGACACCTGGGCACCCATTGCAGCCCAACAGTACACCAACACCACAGAAATCCCAGAAGAGTACACAGATTTTGCCCAAGTATTTAGTGAAACAGGATCTCACCGCTTCCCACCTTCCCAACCTTGGGACCATGCCATCAAGTTCAAAGAAGGGACACCAGATGCCATTGATTGCAAAATCTACCCCATGTTACAAGACGAAGACATTGCCCTAAAAGAGTTTCTTGACAAACAACTCAGGAAGGGATACATCTGTCCATCCAAGTCCCCCTACGCATCCTCCTTCTTTTTTATCAAAAAGAAGGATGGAAAACTATGACCAGTCCAGGATTACCACAAGATTAACTCCTTCACTGTGCATAACCAGTACCCCCTACCACTTATACAACTCATCACGGATCTGGGCAATGCGGATATCTATACCAAACTCGATATCCACCTGGGATACAACAATGTCCGTATATGGGAAGGCGACGAGGGCAAAGCCACATTCAAGACATGCCGCAGGTTCTTTGAACCGCTAGTTATGTACTTCAGCATGACCAACTCTCCAGCCACCTTCCCAGACATGATGGACTTCCTCTGTGCACCTGCCATCACCAAGCACGAGAAGCTGGGCACCACCATACAGGTGTACATGGACGACATCGGCATCACCTCCAGAAATGGCTGAGCAGGCCACATTGCAGCAGTACGTGACATACTCCAAATTGCCAAAGACAACAACTTGTACTTCAAGATAGAGAAGTGCATCTTCAATGTGCCATCCATTGATTACCTGGGGTGTCACGATCCATCGATCGTGCCATCAATAGGAAAAGTCTTGGAAAGTTCTCGGTTTCTCGTCTCTCGTCTCATGTTTCAGATTCTGCTTCTCATTCCATTCGAAGATTCTTGACTGCACAAAGATTGCGCAATCATCACAACAGACTGATGTGCTTGGTCTATATTTAGTCTCTCGCTTACGCGTCCCCAGAAAATAGTAAGAAAAGCACAGAAAAATAGGATTCCTGTAAGATACTTAAGGAGCCAGTAGTCTACCCTGTATTCCTCATACTGGTCTTGTTCTCGAATATAGCCCACCTACCACTCCTAGTGCTCTGCTTGGCATTATAAGCAGTTCTCCTCTTGGAAGCTCAAGAGTTGTCTTAGGCTCTGTCTAGCTATATAGACGGCACTCTGCTTGGTGGCTCAAGTGTGTATCTGAAGGTATCGAGCCCTTCCCCCGAGTTCCAGCCCCGAGTTATCCCTGAGTTCCATACTGCGTCCTGAGACGATCTGGGTGATTGTAAAATGGGGGTAATCCTTGAAAAGGGGGTGACTTGCATGGACCCCATCAAATTTGCCAGCATTTGCGACTGGCCAACACCCACCACAGTCAAACAGGTCTGATCTTTTCTTGGCTTCTGCAACTTCTACCGCCTCTTCATCAAGGGCTTCACCACACACGCACTGTAACACCACCACTGGCGTTAGTCCGACTTGGACACGAAAGGGCGTTCACGACTTAGCAGAATATCTCTTCGAGGTCACGTGACCTGATCACGGGATACACGGCGCTTATAGGCACGTGATCCGAACGTACACTAGGGCGAGTTGGGCCACTAGGTAATCCTATAACTGATGAAGACGACTTGCTCGGAGAGACAAGCGAAGCACGCGTGAAGAGATGAGTGGAAGTGGTGAATTGAAGAAGACCAAGATGGCGAATCTTGGTCTCCTTGGGCCACTATTTATACATATGCGAGGTAGCTTTAAAGCTCCTCTCCAATCCGTACGACGAATAGCTAAAGTAGCTCGAACCCTACTGTCGCTATCCTAGTCATGAGTCATGCCACATCGGCATGTGATTTCTACTACGTGCTGACCGATCCCCTTAGTCCATGACGCATTGCGACTTACTAACGTGGTCATATCCATACAGTAAGCGTCCGTTCCCTCGACCGTAACACCATGGCTGCAATTGAAATTTACATCAACCACTGGCAGATGACTCCCTTGACTCCCTTGGAGTTAAGATGGTACCTTCAGGGGCTGCTGCTGCTGCTGCTGCTTGTGCAACAATACTATGCTCATATATGATTGAGTTATAACGATCATTCTGGGTACAACTTGGGCCTGGCACAACCACTGGAGATACAAATTGATAAAATAAGGAAAGTTATTGTGGAATAATAGGTGATCCACATACTCATGCTTTCATCCACAACCCGGCGGTACTTTACAGCAAGGAGAACATCATGCTGAGTGGGGGGAGAAAATGGTGCAGGGGGCAATTGCACTCTGGGGTCATTTGGTGGTGCAGGGAGTACAACAGGTAAGGGATTGGGAGGTATAGCCATTTTAGACATTGCAGAAGATAGTGTGCAATAGAGAGGCAGAGCTATCACATTTCCCCCTTTCCCCCTGTGTATGGCATCACGCGTCATTGATGCCTTATCTGGAAGCTGCCAGTGCCGTTCCGATTCAGCCACTTCAGGATCGACACGGGTCGGCAAAACCCGTACAGGTCACGGCCCTTTCACGACTAGCCTTTTCCACCATACAAAACTCCCCTGGTGAGTAACGTAGTAGGCGACTCAATTTATTCTGTAGTAGGTTAACATTGCTCACAATGTAAATAAAAAATGCAAGATCTCATTTGGGGAAGGGATACAAGACAATGAAGCGTTCCAGACCGCGTCGTCTACGGCCCTTTGAGGAATGAAACTCACAGATTGGTACTTTAGCTAGCACGCGCACCCGCCTTCCTCTTCCTCGTCGTGCGCTTGCGACAGGTCGATATTCCCCGGCATACTCTCAGGCGCACGAGGCGCCGCGGCCCGGGCCTTGGACGACGACGCCTTGGGCTTCTCGTCGCCCCACAGCGCGGGCGTGTCGATGATGCGCGCGACGACGTCGCTGAACGCCTCGGTCACGCCCACCGCCGTCTTGGCGGACGCCTCGACGAACAGGCACCCCGTGCGCTGGGCGAACGACGCGCCCTCTGTCGTCGGCACCTGTCGAGAGTATTCCTGAGTGCAGCGTGCGGTCAGTAGCGGGCGGGGCGTGGGCGGGGGGGGGGAGCGCGCACCTTGTCTAGCTTGTTGCCGACGACGATCTTGACGACTTCGGGTGGGACGTAGTTCTCGAGCTCCTCGAGCCACCGCGGAAGCGCCTCGAACGACTCGCGATTCGACACGTCGTATACTGCTCGCGACCCAGTTCCGTGAGCGGAGAGCGTAGAGACGAGGAGAGAGCAGGACGGACCGAGGATGACCCCCTGTGCGCCGCGGTAGTACGACGCCGTGATGGTGCGGAAGCGTTCTTGGCCCGCCGTATCCTGTTGTGACGCCGGTGAGCGAACGACGCAAGCGGGAGCGGCACCAACGAGAGCGTGAACACCCTCACAAAGCGTACGAAAAGAACCGAAGAAGGACGGACGCACCCATATGCTCATCTTGACCTTTCGCCCCTTGACCTCCATTTTATGTACCTAAACGTGCGTTTGGCGTCCCCGTGCGCATATATCAGGAGAACAAGGGACGCACCCTGAAATCGACACCGATTGTCGCGCTCGCCTCGTCCTCGGGCAACCATTGCTTGTCAGAGAAGCGGAGCAAAAGGCTGCTCTTCCCGACGGACGAGTTGCCGATAAGCAGGAGCTTGACGTTGATCAGCTCTTGCGTCGGTGCCATTGTCCTTGTGCGGGACGTTTCGTAGCGTGTGTGTGTTTGCGGGGCAGGAGTGCCGGATCGTGGTGTTAGGTAACGGGTGGTGAGAGTGGAGGGCAAACGTGTGGCGAACGCGTGGCGAAGGGCGTGTGTGGTGTGGGGTATCAGCAGTGTCAGAACGATAGGCTGGCCAGTGTGGAAGTGGGAAAAGAGACCTGGCTCGGTGTGGAACTCACGGCCTCCACGGGGCCCAAGAGGTTTATAATAAGTTAACCCTGGCGGGGAGGGGAAGCGGCACCCGTGATACAGGTCCGATCGCTGACGCACTCAAAATTGACCTATGAAGAATTCCAATTACATTCGCAAGTAAAAGAGGGCGATGTATGGTAGGTATATCGTAAAGCAAGAATAAAATGTTAAGGCATAGTTTCTAGATATGTAACCACGGCCAGTCGTCCTCCGGCTCATCATCACCAGGCTCTTCCGGCTCTGGCTCTGGGTATGGGGATGGCTCTGGGGTGTCCTCGCTGCGGCATACAGCCGGGACGTTGAAACCCTGAAAAAATACACGTCAACAAACGCAGGAGCAAGTCATGGTCTGTACCCACATCTGTGCGAACCCCTCCTCCCCATGGCGTACGTCCCTGGACTGCGGCGTCAATACCCAGCCCCTTCTCTGCAAAGCCCAACCACAAATCGCAAAAGTTCTCTCCGCCTGTGAGGACTTGGTCCGCCTGGATGATCGCATCGCGCGCGTCAAAGAAGCTAGGACGACACTGCTGCAACTTCATGCCGTTCAACACGAGCTGCACGATAAGCGAATTTCCGTGCTTCGGGACAAGCGGCTTCGGAACGTCCGTCGCGATGAATTCGGGCACACGGTAAAAGTCACCGAGGGGGATTGTGCCATCTTCAAGGGGAAGCGGAGGGAAGAGCGACTCAGTGAAGCCATGCTTCGTAATCAACCGCTGGGCAACAACCCAGAGTATCTCTGCCCAGACTTCACCGATCGCGTGAACCCCCCAGTACTGGGGCTTATCGAGCGTCTTGTACGTGGATGGATTGACCGATTCATTCTGCACGACTGTCAAAACCGGATGCAAGGAGGTTATAGGCGGAAATCGTACCAGAGAGTAGGGGTAGTTCCGAATACCACCAGCTTGATTGGCAGCCCAAGCACCCATAGGATAATCGGAGTAAAGAGCCTTGCTGCGGATCACGGTAGCAAGGAAATCTAGAAAGTGACGTCAACACAAGTCTCTGCGTCGTATAACCTTGCATTTACCTCCCCATCCCTCTCCCATTCCACCGCTTTCACCCCATCCGAGGCATCCGGAGTTTGCGGGGCCGCCAGTCAAACGAATGCTAAGGCCATGAGACAACTCGTGAATGACGATGCCAGCTTCAAGATCGCCGTCCCGGTATGGGTTTGCAGTGTTCCACAGGTACATCCTGCACCGACCGTTCTGTCCGTCTGGAGGGGTCATGAAATTCGCGTTGTTAAATCCAGAACCATCCTGGGCATTCGCGATAACGGCGTCACCCTCCTCGCCCCCACGCCCGAAGTTGTGTTGCTGGAAGTTGCCTGCGACCTCATCAAAGCCGTAACTGGGCAACACAAGGACAGTTAGATCAGTAGGGAGATAGAATAAATAGAGGGGAATACCGGTAGTATAGATCGTGCACTAGATTAGACGTGTAGAAAAGTTGTGTGATAGTAACATTGATATATTTCTTCGCCTCGTCCAGCGAGTCCGATTTGTCCGTGATCTTGGGATCGTAAGGGTAGTTGAATATCAAGTCATCGCCACCATCGGGTCTATAATTGTGCAACCAGCCATTCTGGCCTTCCCAGTTCTCGTGAGCGAACACCTGTCGATAATCAGAACGATCGCAGAACGACAAAATAGACGTTTCGTACATTGTTGCCGAACGTGGTAGTGTAGTTCGAGTACTGGCCCTTCTTCTTCAGGTTGGACGAAAGCGGGTCATTGGAAACGGGGATAACGTGCCAGCCCAAAGGACTAGCCAATGGGTCAAAATTCTCTTTGGCCAAGGTACGGCCGCCTTCGGAGGGATCGTTAACGCCGAACGGGAATACATGGTATCTTGCAGGCTGGCGCTGTTCAGGTTCCGAGGGGATAGGGGCATCGGATGCCCAGTCGACAACAGAGAGGATGCGATGGGGAACTTGGTGTGAAATGATAGCCTCATACCAGTTATCCTGCATCTCAACCTCGAACTGGAAACAAGTCAGAGGCATGTGACAGTGACAAATCAAGTCACTCACCCGCCAAGCCTGGATAAGCATCGTCTTGTCACCGTCGGGAAGCTGGATATACACAGCTTTGGCCTTGACTGGAGAGACGGTATCGGGTACGTTGTTGATCATCTCAACAAGAACAGCGTTATTATCCCCAACGAGCTGGGGCTCAAACCAGGAAGTCATCCCCGCAATAATCTCATCGTGATTGTTGAGAATGTCTGCGACAACAGCATCGTCTGGTGTAGCAGCAATCATGAACTGGAGAAGAGCACCGCGCGGATCAAAGATATCTGAGGTCTTGCCGAATCCCCTCTCGACGAGTTCGTGAGGAGTACGGAGGTGATCGCAATTCCAGCGGAAAAGGCGCTGCATACGCTCATAGGGCTCGTCCGTGAGTTGTGCTCCAGACATGGTGACTTGATTGGCGACGGCGGCGTGTTCTCGGAGCAAGGTCAAGCGCTCGACTAGCTGCCCTTGTAAAAGGCCGCAAAATTCGGCATGAGGGCCAGGTGTAGTTGGCTCGTCCATGAGGGTAACGCCTGGTGCATAGCCCCGGTAGAACTAGGGTAGTAATGTAAGCGCCATGCCATTTGAGATTGATGAACCTTACCGAGTCACCGTAGGAGATAACGGTGCCACCCTTTACATTGACGCTGATGTCGCCGTCGGCAACCTCGAGGCCATTCACCATCTGGCGAAAGTAGACGTGGGTAACACCGGTGGCGCTATCAGTGTAGGAGTCCTTGCGCAAGGCGAATTCGTTGTCTTCAGAGAGCTGGTCTTGAAGGAGTTCTGTAACAAAGCTCCTGGCGATATCGTACGGATCAGAGGTGAAGACGGATGCCTTTGCGAAGGAGGCAGGACTGGTGTGGAACTTGGCATGGGGGTGCACGGGACCAAATCCCATCGTCTTGCGACGAGAAGTGGGGCCCACATGAGCTAAAGCTGAGCCCGCTAGGCCGACAAGGGCCAGAGAAGTCGTTGAAGATAAGCGCATGTAGGTGAGGGGGAAAGAGCCGTACGATAACAACCCGCCAGCGAAGGGGGTTGATATAGACTGGGACAAGGGAACACAGCAATCCAACGGAGCTGTACTTATCCGGCCCAGCCTACCGAGAAATTCCCACGGTTAATTCCCACGATGGTCCCGCCTCCACTCCGCATGCGTTGACGCAAGAGCCGTTGTTGAATGTCCTTTTAGTATCTTCCTCTCGTTATCTACTGTATCGCTTTCACGAGATAGGTCGTGCCACCAGAATTCCTCTTATCAGATGTTTGTCGCCTGACCCCTGTCATAATATCATCGCCTAACTTCTTGATACCTCTCTCGCAGAGAACTCCACTTCTGCCAATCAGAATCCATTGACCGGGGTAGTTCAACACAGCGCTCATCTCGCAGTCTCTTTCTCACGTGCGTAGTCCTGAACTTTCCCTTTTCCTCTCTCAACCTCCGTTGCAGGCCGTCTCTCTATTTTCTCACCAGTGTCCTAGACCTTTCCAAGTAGACAAAAACACAACTTCTGTCGCACAAGACGACACACATTAGCATCTTTTACTCGCCAGCGCATTCATCATGCCCCACAGACCAAACCTTGGTTCCTCCGGTAACCGCTTTTACGCAGCGCTTCTAGCCGCAGTCGGACGCATGGACAAGTCCATGAATCCTCGGGACACCCTCCGGCGGTTACAAAAACATTCCTTTGTCTTATCTGACCTCGTCTACCTCATCCACATCGTCAATTCAGTCTTCTGGCTCGTGATTATGCGAGTGCCCGGCTTTCCCATCAAGCTCTTAATCCCCATTCTCCACATCGGCCTGCTCCTCGTTCCATTCACTTCCCAGTTCTTCCTACCCGCATTACCTGTCACGACGTATCTCATTACCTATTACTCCTCACAATTCATCCCCAACAATTACAGGCCCAGCATCTACGTGTCCGTGCTTCCCACGCTTGAGTCCGTCCTTTTTGGGGCCAATATTTCGGATCTCCTGACTCGCTACACCCACCCCATCCTTGATGTCATTTCCTGGTTGCCTTATGGTGTTGGCCATTTCACCATCCCTTTCATCGTTGCCATCTTTCTGTGGCTATTCCGGCCAAAACCGGCCCTTCACTTCTGGGGACGTGCCATCGGTTGGATGAACTTCGTTGGAGTAGTGACGCAAATTCTCTTCCCGTGCGCCGCACCATGGTATGAAGTCATCTTTGGCCTCACCCCTGCCGATTACTCCATGAAGGGCTCCCCTGGCGGGCTCCTGCGTATCGACAACCTCTTGCACAGCCACGGTTACACCGTCACCTTCAGCAACGCCCCCGTCGTCTTTGGCGCCTTCCCCTCACTCCACTCGGCCTGCGCGACGATGGAGGCCCTCTTCCTCTCCCATTTCTTTCCCCAGGTCGCAAAATATGTATGGGGCTACGCCGCCGTGTTGTACTGGGCGACGATGTACCTCACTCACCACTACCTCATCGACGTCGTCGGTGGTTCCTGCCTCGCCATCGCCTTCTTCTACTTTTTCCTCCCTGACGACCTCAAGGGGCCCCTAGCGACCGCCTCGCCCACCGGTGCACTCGCCAACGGCACCGCTCTTGCCAATGGGCGCTCAAAATACGAGATTTACGACATCGAGGACCCCCACCCGAACGGCGACGGACTGTCGTACGAGCTGTCGAGCGACGCGGCGAGCGACGAAGAGGAAACGGGCATTGCATACCGCTCGCCCGGAATGGTGCCTGATTCGGGCAGGACCCCGACGTCAGCGATGCCGCTCATCGGGCCCGCCGCAAAACAGGCTCGCCGGAGCCACAAGCACACGGCGAGCATCGCAAGTCTGATACGTGCCGACGACCGCGTCGAGGACGGCTGGAGCCCGATTGGCAACGGCTCGTTCGTCTTCCCACCGACCCCAACGCGCCCGGAGCGTGACATCCGGTAATGCGGGGACGTGGGCCAGCGATGCGGACAGCAACTGATCCTGTATATAAGTATAGTAGATATAATACTACGTCTGTATCTAAGTTCTCCCTTTTCTGTGTGCATGTCGGTATTCTCGGCTCACTCCCTCTCCTTTGGCTCTCTTTTTGTCTAGTAGCAATGTCTGGTTGCCATAATCCATCAGTCAATTATTTCCTCGGAGCCATCACCGGGCAGTGAGCTGAGTCCCTTGAAGGTACTACGGTAGCAACCTACGTGTTCCGATTTGATCGAAGGTCTTCAGAAGCTTTCTCAAGAACACAAGCCCAAGAACCGCACAGCATCGCAGTGGGAGAGTGCCACGTCCACAGAGACATCGCTATAGCACAGTATGAGCGCAATCCGATGGTCGTGAGACCAATGTCATAATTTTTCCATCGCAAGCTCTCCCTCGTCCTATTGGTGGCGACCGAGTTTCTTCCAGAACATCCTTCCTAAGTTAGTGCGCATACATTGGGAATCAGATACTGTACAGAAACAGCCAGAGGAATGACTGTACACCGCCCAAATTGAATGAAACGTCATGGGGTCTGATAAAGCAGGTCGAACATCATGATGGCCGGGGATATGAGTCACCACGTTGCCTTGGCAAAAATGTCGACATCGACAAACTGGGTGTTGCGCAAGTCTGGTGCTATGATTGGGAGATAGCACAATTGCGATCGCGGGCACTCGACACGGCCTCTCCCTCCCATGAGACGGTGACAGCGACCGCGTCCAATTGGTCCGTCTCATGCAACCATGTGATTTGGTGCCTTCAAGCTATAAGTTTCATGGGGTCCACTCAGACAGTCTTGTGGACGCGGGATGGATACAAATCCCCGCTTTTCCTTGACGGATGTCGATATCGATGGGCTCGCTGGGTATTCCCGCTTCTGATAGCATATTGCGCAAGTCTGATGCCATCGAGGGTATGCCGACACGATAACGACCCTGTTACGTCTTCTACATGGCCTTGCTCAGACCTTCCATCTGACTATTACAATACCACATTGGTCTCTATCATGCCTTGGGCTGGCGCGTACTCTCCTCGCTTTCGGTCGACCGTGACGCAGCAGAAGATGCTGTACCCCTTTGGGCAAACGTCCCGTCATCGCGTCCTGTCTATCATTCACAGAATCGAGGCTCTTCTCCCTGTCTAAGTTTTTGGAACTTATAATGGAGACATCGCAACGTTTTTCGAAGGCAACCAAGAGTCTTTGCGACCTCGGAGGATCAGAGAGCCAGAGCGACTGGCAGCCTTCCTGGGAGAGTGAGTTCAGTTCATTTCCGTATTTGCCTTCTATTCGCTTTATGCCTCGATATCAATACATCTTATTTGCAAACGCTGAGCTTTGTTGTGAGTCGCTGAATATCAATTTCTGGTGCATTACTCCCCCCCCCCCCCCCCCCCCAACCAGACTATTACTGACCTATGGGAATAAGCGGAGACGACACGGTTTCACAGATGCGGGTGCTGTGCGGCTTCCAAGGGTGCGAGGGAGTGAATTGCACGCCACGTCGGAGACTGAGAGGATACGACGGGAAGCTTCGCGTGAGACAACCATGTCATACTAGTCAGTGCTTATGCATCACAACCTGAAACCGCAAACAAATCAGAGGCTTGTGAAAGTATCAAATCAAGTGCACTCACTTTCCCAATTCTCGATAAACCTATTACCGTCAGCAGCCACGACGCTCACATTGACCGGAGAAGTGGGGGGTATGTTATCGGTCATCTAGGCACGATCGGTGCTCTCATTGTTGGCCGCGAAGGAGCGGCGGCATAGAGCGTAGTCTGTGAGTGAACGAACGAGGTGGCACTTGGTTCTTCCTCTTTTTCGTGCGGCCATCTGCCCACCCAAGCTCTCGCCTGGTTCAAGAAACCAGAACACTTTTCGAAATTTGGTGGTCGAACACGTATCATTAGGAACCAGCTCGGGAGTTGAAAAAATGGGGGAGTTGTCCGAGTCTGCTAATCGTCTCATGTCTCCCCATCGAACCCCTGCTATTTGCCATTGATTTGCTACTCATCAGATACCGTTCACACTTCATCTAGCACCATTTGCCATCATTTGCCACTCGCTGCCGGCTGATCACCGAGCACGTCTGCCTTTTGTTTACCACTGCCATTTGCCATTCGCTGCCAGCATCACTGAGCCTGCCTTTCCATTTGCCATCCGCTGGCAGATCACCGAGCATACCCTGCAGCTTGCCATTTACGATCCGCTGCCGGCCGATCACTGAGCACGCCCGCTGCTGGCCTTTTGCCATTTGCCGCCCACTGCCGACCGATCACCGAGAATGCCCTGCTGCGGGCCTTTTGCCACCCATTTATTGTTTTTTTCCACTGTTGTAATGCCGTTTGCTATGCTATTTGCCATTTTCCTGCCAGCTGTTCACCATGCATGTCCCGCTGCGGGCCCTTCTACCCATCTAGACCACGATCGGCCTCATACCGTGCTATGCACCGCTGGTAACACCATCATGCGTCACTTGCCATACTGGATGCCCCGACCGGTGGTCGCGCTGCCCGAGACTTGCCCTCTGCGTGTACAAAACATGCACCAATTTTGCCCACCGGATTTGCAGAAGAACCCACATGAGCTCAGAAGAACGGCAGCTTTAGAACGCAACTCGAAGGGAGTTGCGTTCGAACTTAAACGTCCAGGGCAATACATGGAAGCGAGGCAAATTCCGTGCAATGCTACCGCCAACTGGGACACTTGAGACCCTAGGGACCTCATCGCAGCTGTTTGGCCTTTGGTGCCGGAACAGCACCGACTGCCTCATGGGTGGGCAATGCACATAATGGGGTGCTAAGTGGCCATTTTCGCGCGACCTATGGGATAGGAACTGCAGCTTCATCATTCCTAATTTGGGGGTGCCGAGGCTTGCTCGCCGCGTCATTGAGGTTGGGTGTCACGACCTCGCCTTGGAAACGCAAACCCCTCGTACCCGATCGAGAAGCAGTTCGTGCTTTCGCTCGGTTTCTGTGCAGTCCACCAAGTTGAATATTTTTCTCTGCACTGCCATTACTATGCACAAGATACCACATCTCCCTGCACTATGCGCCGGTCGGTCCCCTTCCCTCCCGGCGCCATCCCGAACTTAACACGGAGAGCAAGGCAGTGACTCACAAAGACATCAGGATGGGACGAGGACCCCACAATAATCTGATCGCAATTGTTGGGGACGTCTACCACATGAGTCAGCGTGACAGCGATGAGAAAAACGTTGCGCGGATCAGAGTCATCCGCGGACTTGCCAAAACCCCTCTTGGAATACTCGCAAAGAGTACGGACATGCTCGCAGTCCGGAGGTAAAAGAGCCGCATATACCCCAAGTGCCCCGTCCGTGCCAGTGGGTTATCTCCAGAGATGGTAGGATCGGCGGTGGGGTATTGTTTTTGGAGCAAGGGCGAGCGGTGGGCTAATATCTAGTCTTGCAAGCCCGGCATGAGGTCCAGTAACGATGGACTCGTCCTTAAGAGTGACGTCTGGCACACGGCCACAGTGAAACCGGGGTGGTCGTATAAACGTGTTAAGGCGGAGGCAGACACGAGTTTCAAAACTTACCGAGACTGTCGGAGATGATGGTGCCGTTCCTTTTACACTGACGTTAATACCACCATCCGCGACATCGAGGCCATTTACCGTCTGACAAAGGTAGACATGGATAATACCAGTGACTATATCAGCGTGAGAGTCGTTGCGCAAGGTACAGTAAAGAAAGTCGTTATCTGGTCTTGCGATGCGGTCGAACACGATAACAAAGCGGAGCTTGTTAGGCCTCAGAGAGTCAGAGATATCACTGAAGATAAGCGCATATACGAGGGGGAGGGAGGTAAAGAGGTGTCTGTCAAACAACCCATCAGCGAAGGCAGCTGATGAACAGACACGTCACACAGCGGAAGCAGAACGTCACTTTCGTCCCGTAAGCTACGCCATCTCCCTGTCTACTAAACTTTTGGGAACGTACTTGGGGAAAATCTGGGGCAGAGCACGTCGACCCAGGTAACGACCACTTATGCTTACTATTACAGTACTGTACTGTACTTACCAATATAAGTTAAAGTATAACCGGGGTGTATAGTGTATACCGTGTATTAGCTCCGGGGACATGAATAGATCCGGAATCATCGGATTGACTGTGACAATGTTCCAGTTGATCGTATTGTATGTTCCTTCCGCTGACCCCAGCGCCCGCTGACAATAGCTGAGCCGCGTTTCAGTAAGAGGTGGTTATCGATTATACAGTAAGTTGGTATGACTTTGGAGATATACATATTATATAATACACTGTATGGTAAACAAGTTCGCAGTTTGCTTCAAGTTGCACTCCTACTACTTGAGAATGTTTGCCAGGTCATTTGGTGCTTTGAAGGTCAGCTTTGGCGTGGAGCAAAGCTCTGGGACATCTATGATGCGTTCGAGCACCTTGCGGAACGTCTCGCGTACGCCGACGGCGGTTTTGGCAGACGACTCGATGAACATACATTTGTTTTGAGCAGCGAAGGCTGCACCTTCTGCTGTGGAGACTTGTCGCATGTGGGACTATAAGCAGTCAGTCATGATGAAATTCGGGATTTGCAAGAGGACGTCACCTTGTCAGACTTGTTCCCTACGATCATCTTCACGACCGGTTCGGGGGCATACTTGCTACGCTCCGCAAACCACCACGATATGGCGTCGAAGGTTTCGCGACTCGTCACATCATACACTTGGTGATGCAGTGATGTATCATCGACCTTGTGAGTTGCGTGCAAAAGTCATCGTCAGGCTACGCACCAAGTATTATCCCTTGTGTACCGCGATAGTAGGACGAGGTGATAGCACGGAGACGTTCATCGCCGGCAGTGTCCTAGTATCGACGCACGGTGAGTACGCTGTATCTCAAAGCATTTACCTACGCACCCAGATATTGAGATTCACCCTCTTCCCCTTGACATCTAATTTGTGTTCCTGTAGAATGTATGAGCGCGACTCACCCGACCACGATGTGTAGACATTACCAAGGTATCGACACCAATCGTGGGATTCATCTCTCCCTCGGGGAGCCATTGCTGATCTGTGAAGCGAAGCAACAGACTGCTCTTCCCCACAGATGCTATTCCAAGGACCAACAACTTGATGTTGACCGAATCGTTGAGTGTGTTTGAACGCATGGGCGGCATGGTGATGGAGAGGAGTATGCAGGAAATGTTAAGTGACTGGGATTAATCTTCAAGCAGAATGAGTACGAATTATATAGAAAATACAGCAGTGGATGTTATTACATCGGCGTCACCGCAGCCGATTTTACGTTATTTACGTGAGCATTGGGCTTGGCGCCTCTGATGAAACAATCAAGGCAACGAGCACGTTACAGGAAAAGAATAGACGTGGGCCGCGACTGCCGCCGACAGCAACGCCACCAATTGCGTCGCTGAGAACTGTTGGACCCGCCCAAGTCTAAGTTTATGCGACAAGTACGCCTTCTTCCGGGGTGAATTATGTCGGACTTTGGACAAGACACCTTCGATCCTACGGCAAGCCAACTGGCAAACCCCAAGAAAGGGTTTTGCTGGAGTGCCCGTCCTCTGGCGCCCACATCTGTTTTGAAACTACACCCGACCATATCGTTCAATGGGAGTCATGTGTTTGTACATAGGGAACGAAACAATTTCTACAACAGTAGAAATCAGGGGTAAGTCAATGCAGAACGTCTCTGGTGGCATGGTTTGGGGTTTGGGGAGCGCTCGTGCATGTACTGGATTGCATGTGTAATGCCATATTCAGAGGAGCTAGAGCGTCGAGGCGTCTGGCTCGGGCACATCTGTGTTGCGTGAAGGCTCACCCGAAGCTTCGCTGTCAATCATGAAATCATGGAAAGGTGCGTGCTTCACAAAGTCGCCGGTAAACACGAGCCTATTGCCGCGTCTCTTCTGTTCGAACAAACTGATGGCCGTGGAGAAAACAGCCAATTGTGGCGAATTGGGGGTTCGCAAGGCCACACGCAGTGATTATGATTGAATTCTGCTCTAGTCCCGAGGTCTGCCTGAGGTCATGAAGTCTGTTCCAAAAGGTCGTTGAAGTGCTCGAGGGAAACCAACCCAGAAAAGTCCCGGGGACAGCAACAGTTGCATTCGGGCTGATGCTAGCCGCCTTACTGTACAAAGCCCTGCTCAATTACGAATGATCGGTGTTTGGGGTGGGCCGGGTGGCAGCAGCGGCCAGTTGCTCGAGCAGAATCGCCGCATATAGAAGGAATGAAGACTTATGGTGGTACCAGCACAGCCGCACCTCAGGACAGGAAGTTTCATCATGCACGAGCATTTATTATCACGTTGGTGCTTCCTGTGATTCTTATTGAGGCAGAAAGAAGCTAGCAGCAGTCATAGCCCCAAGGCCCACAATCGTAGCGCCAATTTGAAAAGGGTCATCCAAGGGGTCATCACTCTCAGCACAGAGCGGTGAATCTAGGCCCCATGTCATTTCGCTGACCAGAGGAGAAATATTTAGAGTTTCGTCTCAGTGTTTCTTGTATGCCGCAACCTGTGTTCAAAAGGACGGGGTGGTGGTATCAATGCAACAACTGCCAACGAATGTGCAGTCTGGGAAGGCAACCTGCCGGTAAGGAGTCGGAGCGTCCAGAAGTTTGAATAATAACCCAACTCAGATGTAAGCGTGCTATGTATCAGAGAAGTGTCCTCGAAAACTGGAAGGTCAAATCAATAGCCTGAGTTTGGACTTCGACTGGGTATTATTATGTAAACAATATTCCATTGATTCAGCTTGGATCAGACTGCCTTCTGCCTGAACCAGACCGGATAATAGTTGCGAATACGGGTTGGCGCACCCTACGTCTGGACCTTCTGTCGCAATATTATGAGGTGTGGTTAGGTTATCGTAGTGAGTATTAAATGTAACTATGGTATGTTTTGTAACTTTTGTACGAGCAAATAATGCAGAAGACCGGGCAGGGTACTATAAACGGGGGGCAAGGAAATGGAACCCAGCGGCACGTGTTATATGGTTGGATCACCATTCTTCGGAATGCCATGTGGCGCAGGAAGAAACAGCAGATGAAACGGACATCTCTGTGGGTTCCAACTTGAACGGGACAGGCAATTCCAATACTCGCTCTAGCGTATCGCGAAAGACCTCGCGCACGCCGGCAGATGTTTTCGCCGACGACTCTACGAACAGAGCTCCCATGCGGGCTGCGTAAGCTGCGCCATCGGCTGTAGGAATTTGCCGCGTATGCTCCTGCGAGGCGTCCTTTTCAGTGTCGGAGCTGGTGGAGACCAAGTGAAGACATACATTATCCGCCTTATTGCCAACAATTATCTTCACTGCAGACTTTGGTGCGTGTTTGCTACGCTCTGTGAACCACCACTCGATCGTTTCAAACGATTTACGATCCGAGATGTCGTACACTAATGCCACGTACACGTTAGTCGCAGTCCGGAGCCTTGGAAATGCCATATGACAGACCTAAGATGATCGCTTGTGTCCCGCGATAGTAAGATGACACAATGGTACGGAATCGTTCTTCGCCGGAAGTATCCTGTCGTAACGCCCTTGAACATCATTGGCCTGAATGATGACGATTCATGCTCACCCAGATACTCAGGTTCACGTGCATCCCCTTTATGTCCAGTTTATGGGTCTGTTGGGCGCTCAATCAGTCCGGGCCGAAGGGAATATACTCTGCCTACTTACCCAGGTATCAACCCCAATGGTAGGTTGCGTTTCAGGCAACCATTGTTGATCGGTGAAGCGAAGTAATAGGCTACTCTTTCCTACCGACGCTGCTCCAAGGAGCAGAACCTTCACTTGGTGTGTCTTTACTGGGTGAAGAAGTGTGCCTTTGCGCGATAGCATGAAGTAGCAGAGAGAAAGTGATTGCGTAGGGAGCGTTGGGGGGAAAAATTAAAGCTAAATCGGGAGCCGAGATGTAAGGAGAGTATGAGTTGTTGTTGGAACTGGGCAAAGAGATGGCTCGCAACTCCAAAATGTTCTTATAAGTACTCCGAGACGAAAGCACGTGGAAAGCACGGTAAGCCAACAAACCTTGCGACGAGTCAGCATACGGTCTGAGCGTACACCGGAATGGTCAGCCGCTGCCAATACCACAGCCTTAGTGATCGACGCCGTAGCGACAAATACACTTAGAGACTGGAGAGGTTCGGAGTTTCCTTCCTGATGGAACCTGAGGACATTCAAAACAATTATCTTAGTATTTGAAAATCGGGCGCTGTGAGAGGGTGGTATGGAGGGAGGAGGTTTCGTGCTTGTCTCCCGCATCGACGCCCAACCCAGATTGCAGAAGGATGTCGACCCACTGGCACGTGCAAACAGAATTAGCAAAAGCTGCCATTCACAGGTACTGGCTCCTGGTGTCACCAATGCTGTGTCTGATATGTGGGGAGTCAGAAGGCCCGGGAATAGACAAATCTCAATCAAATATTACGAATTACCTAGAGGATGCTAACGAAACACAAAGTTCACGTGACCCGTTTCCTTATAAGAAAATCAGATGCCGGACAACACCTGAACATGCACATACGTGCAGCTCCCGGATGTGCTCGTGGGAGAACATTAATGGTAAAATGTAGTTCCATGGGCGCGAATGTGATACAATGGATGCGTTTTGGCTCCACAAATCTTACCTAGAACATTCACGCATGCAAATGGGGTTACCGGGGTGACGTGGGCTCTCTTTTGACAGGTTTACACCTAAGGAACTCCTTGTGGGTTCGCATTTTGACTCACAAGGTCCCCTACTATCGAAAGGGGACGGGAGAGAACGTGTTCCTTGATTTTTCGGGTGCCTTGCAAGACATGTCGTGCATCGGGGGGCGGGGCTAAATTTCAGAAGAAGCGTAGGATCGGAAGACCCCTCAGACTCACCCGTATGCCAACACGGGAATTAACGGTGATGTAAGAAGCTGGAGCAGCAATCGACATAAGGATCATTACAGTACGCGGATTCTCGCTCTGAGTGGTCGGGTATTCGAAAGGTTAACTTGGTCTACGCTGAAGCCGTGCTAGCGTGGACAATACTAAAGACAATGCTGGTCTGTTCACAAACACTTGAGCGTGAGAATGGCAGTACAAGGAGCAACTGAATCAAAAGCGACCTCAAGGGCCCAAAATTGGAGTGGGTTGAGCAACGACAAGACAAGCCAGGCTCATCCTGACTAGGAGGATTTAAACTTCAAAATTATTTCATTCGTGAAGCATCGCTTACATAACGTCACTAAAATCAGCTAAAAACCCGCCAACGCGCCAAGGTTACCAAATACACGAAATATATGCAAGGCATGGAATGTCGTGCTCCTCGGAGTCGTAGTCGTTAAGATGGGGAGACCGGCGCTCGTTACTGAACTTAGTTGAGGTTTTGGATCTGGGGGGCGACATGGATTCCGCAAGAGCTCTAACGCGTCGCCTCAGGCGACCAATGCGGCCGCGGCGCTTAGCTAGAGAATGCGCAGATGAAACACCAGCGGTTGTACTTGTCGCGTCCGTGGCCTCCTCAAAGATAACCTGGACTCGGTCTTCAAGAATATCTTCGTGCCTACGGCGGCCCTTGAAGAAACTCAGGCCACGTTTGTCTGTTGGGGGGTGAAAAACAGCAAGAGCGTCGGCTGAGTATGGAGACGGATATGATTCTTCCGAGGTAGACGGAAATAGAACGTGGCTGTCAAGGGATGATGATGGCTGTGTGCTAAGTGAGCTGCTAGAGCTGGTACTTGGATCGGCGTGTCTCCTCATTGTTGAGTGCGAAAAGTGCTCGAGAAGGTTCGATGGGGGAACGGAGGGGTGCAGAGGACCATGTCCACCATTCTGGTTCGTTAAACGTCTATTCTGGCGGCGGTGGCGAAGATATTGGTGCTGCAGGCTGCCTACCGACGGGTGGTGAGGTCTTGCGCCGCGCGAGTGGGGTTGACTTGGAGTATCAGACTCCTCACTGCTGTATTGAATATGAAATTTGGCGTATATTTTGTTTGCATCGGGATTAGGGCTGCTCCTCCAGCTGGGAATCGTACGCAGCGACGACAAACTAGGCGCATTGACCCCAAGTCGGTCCATGAAACGGGAAACGGTGGACCCAGAACTAAAGGGGGGAGCACTGGGCTCCAGTTCGAGGGGTGAGACAGGGCTTCTCTCCTCTGTGCAACCATGAAGCGTCGGAGGGACAGGTGTACATCCAGACGTTATGGTTGCGACACTTGGACCTGCTTTGTGACATTGCATTTTAGAGTCATTTTAGGTGCATATATAACGTACAAATATTACCCTGGCCGCGTCGAACACGGTCTTCAGCTCGACTGATAAGTGGAAGGTTGGAGTCGGTCATGGGAATGGTCATCTCGTCGTGGCTTGAACTCTGGGTCATTAACGGCATGAAAAGAGGAGGGTAAACCCTTCCGCAGTCGGTATATGAAAGTTTATATACAGTAAAACGTCCGGTCGGAAAGGGTGAGCTTGGCCTGTCAGCTAGCGCTCGGCTAGCCTGACATTAGCCGTGGGATAGTGAATTCCGTCTATACTGTATTGAGTATGATGAGAAAATGGTTTGCTGTGGCAAGACCAACTGACCAAGAATACTTACACGGAAAACTATAGCAGCGCGCGAAACTAGTAATGTGCGTTTTGTAGCGACCTGTCCCAGAGAATAGAGCTAGGGGCAACACCGAGTAAAGACTACCTTTGCAGCGTCAGGGTGAAGGACCTATGACTACGGTGGTCTGATAATGAGAATTGTATATAATAAATCATCCACGACGGTTCCGGCCCGGCGGAATGACGTAACATCTATTTTAGTGACTCGGAGCCGCGTAAATAATCCGAATCATGCAGCGAGCCGTCGCACGTAGCGACAACAAGCGCGGAGGGGCGAGGCCCATCCAAAGGGCCCATCCCAAGTAACTGATAGACTCATCGTCATCGCGGGTTCACAGTGTCGGTTCGGCGAGCAGTTGATCAATATCATACGGTACAGCAAGTCAGTATAAGGGTTCACCCGCAAATTGAACTAATTGAACTCGGACCTTGACTCGGACAGACCCGAATTCAGTCTAAACTAGGCTTAGTCTACCAGAGTAACTTATAACTGTCACAGTGCAGTCTTGAAGTGCTCCATTTGGGTTTTAACATCCAAGTCACCCCAAGCCTCCAAATGAGCAAGCGAGTGAGCCGTAGTTCAACATTCAATACTGTATTACTGTAGATAGTTAGCCCCACTTCCACAACCAGCTAATTTCGAAATCTTCAGGTGTGATGTGACCGGCTCACTGAGGCGTTCGCTACTTGGTTCACCACTCGATAATGGACTTTCTACAGATCCTTAAATCGACGCAAATCCCCCCTATATCTGACTGATGGTAGTCAGTAATCTATTTACTCATAACTATAAAAGGCCACTGCCATGCTTTTTTGAAACAAAGAATCATATCTAGTTTTTCCGAGGCCAAAGAAATTCGGCTGGCTCACTGACCGGCCCATGACTGTACGTATGCTTCACTCGGGCACAGGACTCTGGCAAGAGGGATGATCCTGGCCGTCATGTGCGGTCAAACAAGTTTCCCAGGATATTTGGGTGCCTGCGTATCGCTCTCCCTCGAGTAATCCAGAACTGAAACTGTCTGGAAAGTCACCAGAGCTAGTCACTAGAGCAAGTAACGAGGTAAGAACGGGTAGGCGGGTGATTGGACAAGCCTTTCTCGCAGCGTGGTAGAGAGGCCGTGACGAATCGAGCCCAAGAGGATAGCTCAGGCTAGCGACTATCTAGCGTCGTTCCCAATATTCTTACGCTCCTCACACTTCAATTGACATCGGCTGGGCTCTGGAATATGGGCTTATTCGCATCCCATCCTCGGTACAGATGTTCTGCTGGGCACCGTGGTGTACATTAGGTTAGCACCGCAGCCACTAGCACAGTCTAGCAGCCATGCGATTACTGTACAGTAGCGTGTCAGTAGCTTCTTTTCTCTCTTCTAGCGCACAAGCGAAGATGCTGACAGAGGCTCACGCCGATCTAGTTTGACAACCCAGTATCTCTTTTGCGCTTGAGGCATTGCATGTGCCGTCTGCAGTCGATCGGGATCGAATGCGACTCATACATCGTGCCTTTAAATTATACTGTAGCTGGTATCCCGTGAACCAATATTAAACAGCTCAATGTCACCCCATTTTTCCCTCATGAGTCATGTGGGCTCTCGCATCCGATCATGCAACGTTTGACGTTAGGTAGGCGGCATATTCCGATTCTAGTTTTGTGTGTGATACCTCGGCAGACATCACTGGCGTCGAGGACAGTGTTATGCTACACCTGTTATTACCCCATGGGCGACGAAGATCGTGCGGCGACATCATAACGATGCCACCACTCGATGATAAGTAGTCATAGATATAGTCTCAAACAGTCCTGGCCAAGATCGAGATCAATTGGAATTAACGGGTAGGGGCCTTGCACATGCTGAACCGGTGAATGACTCGGATGTCTGCCCTCGTCTCGACATAGCTGGCCTTGCGGCTTTGTTCCCACCTGATAGTGCCATCACCGCAGTGTCTTCCAACCGTTATGGCAACATCTGGGCGGCATAACCCCGTTGGTTATTCCAAAGGTCGACCAATTGGCCTTGGGCAACCATAGTATACTGAAGCGTTTATATTGACCAGGGGACGCACCTCGGTTGTAACAACTACAGAATATATTGATCACGTTTCCATTCTGCTTCGGCTGTACTGGTGGCTGTTTGAACGGCGCAGTTCCTGTTCGTCCTACTGTTGCTAACCGTCCGCCTTCCTCCTCTCGCTCGTGTAGAGCCGACGCTGCCTGAACTGCCTGCATGTGCGCTGCATTACTACTCAGGATTGTCTCATTGGAAGGGTTTCTAGACGGGTAATGTTGGGTAGAGCCCAACGGATGTTGAAATTCGAGGTGATCAGGCTGGGTTTGGATGGGTGCGTTACTCCGAGTCTGCGCGATAGGTGGAGTCCTCCACCCCTCGATGCCTATGCCCGAGGGTCTTTCTTCTGCCACAGGGGTTGTTTGCGTCACTGCGATTTCATAGGCTGGTGGTGGCATGTCATTCACACTGCCACTGCCCGTGGCCGTAGAGACAAAATGGGTTCCAGACCTTCAAGTTGGTTTGACGTACAAGTACTCTGGGAGTCTCACGAGGGGATCAGTGAGACAGCAGTGCGACAAACCATCGGGTAGACATACCTGGTTTCCTACTGCGGCTGCTGGACGTACTTCCGGTTTGTCTGCTACTTTGTTGCGTCTCTATCCTAGTTGGTCTAGGAGGGCGACGTCTTCCTTCTTCCACGATAGGTGCTGCTAGACTGTTGTTCGATGATTTCCCTCTCACAATATTGCTGGTGGGACGTAAGTACGCGAGAGGAGGCGGGGTGAGCGAGGTTTCTGTGACTGCTGTTCTGCAGATGGCTACTCCTGAGTCTGGAGATTCGGATTCGCGAGATTCGCTGGTGCCATGGCTATACTCCGAACTGGACCAGTCTACTCGAGGGAGGCTGGGTGAATCCGATCGGGTGGCAACGGCCTTCTGAGGAGTTTGGGGGTGGTGTTCGACGATAGGAAAGGAAGTCACTACGGAGTGATCTGCGGCCTATTGGGTATAGTAAGCGCAACTGGTCGTGGGGGTTTAAGATGATAACTGGTGGAGGGAGGGAGGTTCTATTGCAATAAAATGACTTACCAGAAAAGAGGATGCCCCATTTGGCGCCGTCTGTCTGTTCAAGGGATCATGACTTCCATCGGGGGGCGCGGTTTCTTGGCTTTCGTTGAAAAGACCGGTACTTCGGGAAGGGGTCTTCCGCAGAGTGCATGGGGTCCGCTCGATGCCGCATCCTGTGTCCGTCTGGATGATGTCTCAGTCACTCCGAGTGCTGGGTGCTAATGACCGCCCGAATGTTGGCAGATCCTTCAGGGGCGGAGGGTGATGGACATGCTGCCCAACGAGCGTTTGTGCTGAACTCGGGAGATCGACGTTCCGGGATCCGGATCTGTTCGGGTTCGTTCCGTGAGGCGGGCCTCGGCTTGGGGGTATGAAGGCTCAACAGAAGCACCACCATTGGTCACTCGGAGCTTTGATGGCCTCGGTATCTTCTTAGAAGCGGGAGAGCTAGCTGCCGCACTGGCACGAGGTCGCCCATTCAATGGCATGGACCGTGATGACCCCATGAGACCAGGGATGGCGCCACTACGCCGAGTGATAACCTTTCGGTGCAAGTAGACTGGCCGACTTAGAGGACGATAAGGCGGGGGCGGAAGGATCATGTGGTCGGCTTGTATCTTTGTGGGGCTGCGGCTGAAGAAGCGGAGCACACACCGGGTCCGAGTCAGTTCGATACCGTGCATCCTATTCCGCATCGGCATCAGCCGCGGGTTGCGAACTCTTTGAGGCTGTTGTTTGGGGAGTGAAGCTAGTGAAGGGTCGACTGGGTGCCGGATGGGGTCCCCGCACCCACGATAGTTGGTCCGAACCAGCCGCGGAGCTCGCGCCCGCGGTATGCTCACGGAGCTCAACTGCGGAGCCATACCACCTCCAAATGGAACTCGAATAAGGAGATCCACTTTCCAACCCAGTCCCATTGGCTGCTCGGTGAGATGCCCGGTCCGTTACTCTGAGGAGTGTTCGTAGAATTTGACAGGACATTGTCGCCAGACCGTGACCACCAGGTGGAAGAACCATTGGTGGTAGCCATTGGGTAAGGTCAATACCAGTACGTGGCTCACTTGGATATGAAGCGGGGGGATAGCTTGCCCTTGTCCACGATACTCGTCGTACCACGCTGATTACTCGTGGATTGCTGCGCATGCATGTCTTGTATTGTGATACTATTTGGCAAGCATGTACAGCGAGGCACTCCGTGCCCTCCCAAAATGACACTCGCGGCGCTTAACGTTGAATTTGTCCTCAAGAAGTTGGGGACAGCGCAATTTGCCTTGGTGTTGCTGCCATATGGGCGCTAATGTAGCACGCGTCTCGTGCGTGCGCCTGAGTGATGCTTTGGATGTCACTAGGGCAACATAGCTTTATGTATGGCTGGTCTAGGACTTGCTAAATGGTTTCAAAAAAAAAAGGATGACTCTGTGCAACGTCCACACCCCCACACATATGACAACAGTCGACGCACCACCACTGGCACCGCACTGCACATGCGAGTCCAACTCTTCATGCGCATGTGCGCGGCATCGCGCCAGTAGTGTTGTCTAAGGCGCAACGCTTGCTCATGGAAGTCACGAGTCACGCCACGAGGGAAGCGCGAAGATCGTTGAATGACCCCAAATGGTGCGCCAATCCCTAGGCGGAGAACAATAGTCGCCGCGAGTGAATTTGGTTTGGGTTCAAAAGTTGGTGCTTTGAGACGATATGAACGTAAAGGAACATCATGTTGAGGACAGCACAAGTACAAACTTCAGCGGCACAACAACAGTAATGACTAGTCTATAAAGATAGATAATTCAAACCAAATGGCGATAAAGGAGAAGAATATGATAGCAGCCCAGTTGATTTAGTCGAGATTCGTTTCGTTTTTCTGTCTTCCCACACATGTCGTTCGTTCATGGTCTTGTTGCAACAGCAGAGAGCAAAATATCAAAGTCCAGTTTTGCGGCTGCAAAAACACGGGACCGCATACAGCCGTTAGTTTATGTTCAGCCACATGGACGTGAAAAAAATAATACCGCACCTTTCAAAACGAGAGCCGTGAATGCGCGCGCAAGGTCTGGGCGCTCCGCTTCGAGCCGGCGCAACGCATCCACGCTTAAGCGCCACACCACCGCGGGGCGCTCCGCGACAACGGTCGCGTTGCGGGCGAGCCCCGCAAGGCCCGACAGTTCGCCTGCGAGCGTGCCCGGGACCATAGATTCTTCGATAGCAGGGGTATGCGCCGCGAAGCGGTACGTCGCGCGCAGCACGCCTGCTCCAACTACATACAACCCGTCTGCTGGCTCACCCTGCTTCCAGAGCACGTGTCCTTCAGGCACAGTAATGGACTCAAAGTAGGAAGCAAGCTGCTCGAGCATCGTGCGGTCCGTGGTGTACGGTAAGAAAGCTTGCTCAAGCGTGTTGAGGGGCTCTTTTGGTGCGGTGGGTGGGCCGGTCTGGCGTTTGTTGTCGTCTGTGGAAGATGAGGGGTGAGCCGTGATTGGGCGTTGTGGGGACGAGATAGACGTACGTTTCGCCATGGTGCGCCATCCCGCATCACGTAGCTGTGCACGCCTGGGCGAATGCGGCAGAGATTGTTGTAGATCCATGCATACACTGTCCTGGCGGCCAGGAAGCGCTGCTCGGTCATCGTCAGCGAACACACAAATGAGGACCGCTCGAGGAACTCTCACAGATGGGTTTCGTCTCCGCACCATTAGCGTCAAACCAAGCGCGTAAATACACGTTCTCGGTCCCTGCATCAAGGTTCAGTGGTGCTATTGGTGCCGGGAACAGGCGAACTTACACTCCATCGCGTCGTTAAAAGTTGTAAATAGCTCCACATCTGGCAGTTCAAATAGGCCCACGCTGTCCAATGCGCTTAGAACCTTTCCGTCACCGGCGCCGCATATAACGAGCACGACCTTGCGCCCTGAGAGAAGGCGCTGCACGCGAACAAAAGCCTCGGCCGCAGAGAGGTCGACGCCAAGGACGAGCGCAAAGTCCAGCACAATGAAACGAACTGGAGTATGTACCCATGCAGGCTCTGCAACGAGCGTGCGAATCGTCTCCTCGACATGCGTGATAGTGCCAAAGAAGAGAAAGCCCTGGAGGTGCAGAACAGTCGTCTGTCCTGAAACCTCGCGAAGGTACGCGCGATGCGCATTTGGCCGACGCACTGTCGATAGTGTCGCTTCTCCCGTGTGCATGACGCGGATGCTGCGGCGTTGTGAATTTTGCACGACAAAGAAAAGGCCTGCAGCATGTCAAATGTCAACGTTGTGTATACAGGACAGCTGGTGGGACGAGCTCACAGCTAATGATGATCCCAAACAGAACACCGATGACGAAGTCCCAGGCAGTCATCGCGACCATGATGCTCGCAATAGTGATGTATTCTGGTTTGCTCACACGGTGGCGCGTGTCCCAAAGTGCCTCTTTGACAAGATCGATCCCCAGCACAAAGATGAGCGCACTGACAACCATGACCGCTGGCCCGCATTCTTGTAAGCTACCCCTCTGGTTACTCGACGCGATTGAACTCACGGATATATGCGATGGGACCTGTGCCAGCGAGTAACACCGCAATAGTTGCCCCAGCTAGCATAAGACCAGATAGTCGCGTGGTACCCCCCACGCGATAGAACCTAAGTGAGCTTCATCAGTCAATCGCGAAAACGACATAACAACCACGTACAGCAACGTATTGACGTAAACAAGATAATTAGGCACTGTACCAACTATGCCAGCCAGAAAATTCGAGTAGCCGTGCGCGATGAGTTCTTTGTTTGTGTCGACGTCACAGTCGAGGGATACGGCTGCAAGGTGCATCATCAGCCCAACCGCCAGCGACGCGCACGTCTGCGCAGCGCGAAACACGCACCAAGCGCCGGGACATTCAAAGGGGGGTGCAAGACGTTGAAAAATAGCAACGCAAACTGCGTGGGCAGCGTAGCCCATAACGGACCCCATCTTGTCTTTGTGAGATCTAGCATCTGTCAGGTTAAGCTATCATCATGGAATAACAGGGAACCTACCAAAGTAGGTATAAAATTGGTACCACTTTTCTTCGCTCCTCGCAACCTGAAATAGCCACCGCTCTCTCCTGAGGAGATCTAGGTCAAGTCCTGCGCTCAGAACAACGATGTAAAATAGAGCCGGTATGATCAAAAAATCTGCACGATGACCGGTCGAAAGAAACAGGTGAGCATTCTCGCTCGGCCTCCATCGAGAGAAAGAAAAGCGTACAAGTCGGAAGTATGAGTTGATGATGCCACCGTGACGTGATTACCCTCAGAAGTGTTGCGAGGACAAAGGCGGGAGCCCAGAGAGCGAAATTTGATCCCCGTAAAAAGAAAAATAGGATGTCCAGCGAGAGAGAGAACTCATCATCCTGCAGACGCGTCGCAACGTTGAGACCGGTTATAATAAGAAACACGCCGACGCCGCCAATACAACCAACGAGGATGTGCCGCGGGAAGAAGCCGATGAGAGAGCCTAGTCGGAAAAAACCGAGAAGGAAGAACGTAAAACCTAGAAAGCCTGTTGAACACGCAGGTCCATCGATATCTGCACTGATATGCCATACCTGTCAGGATACTTGAAAACGCAAACGCCACTAGTGTGGTAGCTACAATCTCGTCCTTTTTGTTATCTCCTAATTCCTGGGCAATGCGAGTAGCCATGATATGAAAGAAAGGCTATTTGGGTGGCGTGTGTGCGCTTTGTTACTGGTGTATAGGTGAGTATGACGTACCACCACCTCAATCATCATGCTGCCATTTGCGCCTGCGAAACCAGATGCGCCTGCCGAATAGACAAGTTGAGAGACGATAGTACTAAACGCCGTAGTGAATAAATGGACGAAAGGTAGGGACTGTGACGTACGAAACAAAGAACATGGACACGCCCATTGCACCAAGGTCCACAAACACACCAGTGGCAGGGAAGATGATCATACCGTCTGTATGTCACGTGATACAGATCAGCAGAGCACTAATGAGACGACAACAGTAATTAGCGAAACACAGGCGCACATGATATCCCATCAAGTACGTTGAGTAGTAGTCCAAGGATGACAGCGGGAACAGGGCGCGCAGCCTGTGCAGCGATTGATTTCACACGGGAAACCCACTTGCGTGGGGCGTAGTGCGTGGTATGAAAAGAGGATGGAAGGAGCGGGGTGCGTTCCGTGAGGGATCGAAGAAGTGGAGTCATGGAACGCAGCGGCGGCGTATACTGTTGACGTCCTTGTTGTTCTTGCTGTTGCTCTCTCTGTAGCTGGTGCAGGGGGGGAGTGAGTTGTGACACAACTGGTGTATGAATGTCGTCCTCTTCCTCGTCAGCACGTTCCCGTGACGGGCTGCGGCTGCCGTGTTGGGCCATGAGAATGCTCAAGTTCGATTGTGGAGGAGGGTGAGATGGCCGGGCGTCGAGGGTCGATGTGGACTCTGCCAGATAAAGCGAAGACGAGGAGGGAGTCCCGGTGCGCTCCCGGGGTTGCTCCAGTGGGAGGGAGCGTACAGACTCTGATGGTGGTGGAAAGATGAATGCGGGTGTGCTGGTCTCCACATGGCGCGTCATAAGGGCCTCAAAGTCGGGCACGAGGGGTGTGGGAGGTCGAGAGTGCACGCTACCTGACAAGGAGGGCCGCGAGAAAGAAAGAGGGACACCCGACAACTGCATGGTATGCGTGCGAATGTCATTCTTAGAGTGACGAGCAGGGATGCTTCCGGAGACCAGGCTCGCGGAATTTGCGTGGGGGTTGAGGAGGCTAATGTTGAATACAGTCAGAAGATGAAAGATACGGTGTATAGGAGATTAGGGGGAAGGCGGGGTAGAGATGAAATGAGAAGGGACAATAAGTAGTCTAGAGTCAAAACGAACGCACCCAGCCCGTGACAGGGGTGAGCCAGAGTAGTGGAGAAATACTGGCACAACGAGACGTTGAGGGTCGCGAGGAGAGACGTCATGGTTGCGTGCTACTCCGACAGTGTTTGCGTCTTCATTTACCGGGACAAACGTGTGCCCATCAGACGACGCCTCGCTTGCAATGGATGGCGGCATCAGACCGATGAAAGGGGGAATGCGCTTGCAAGTCGCCGTTGAGAGAAGGTAATTACCAAGAGAGTTGTATTGGACATTGGCAGGAGGTAACTTATACAACCAAATTCGTTCAAATGTCGACTCGACCTTGACCCCGATCACTTGTGAAATTAATTTTTTAACGGCGTTTGCCGCTCCCTCCCTCACCAGCTCACCATTGCCACGATACCCAATGTCAAACACAATTGCCCTGTATGCGCCCATTTTATCATTGTAAAATTATATACCGACGTTTTCTAGTTATCCACTCTCCAACTTTACCTTTAGGTGTGTGTTTGTCCAAATCATACGCCCTGGCTTCTTTACGTCCTCGGCAAGTACGAAAACACCTGACCTGCTCATGCGATCCGCAGTACCAAGGAGGCGCAACCCGAGGAAGATCCGTCTGTCTCCGCTCGTCTACAGCGTCTTCAAAACAATTATGAAGACTTTGGCATGCGTCGCACCGTGGAGGGCGTTCTCGTCGTCCATGACCACGGTCACCCACATATCCTCATGCTCCAAATTGCCAACGCGTTTTTCAAGCTGTATGCGTTCATCCTATTTTTTTTTCACTCTCGTACTCATCTTCCCAAGTCCCGGGGACTACCTAAAGCCAGGCGAGGATGAACTCGAGGGACTCAAGCGTCGTCTGGACGAGCGCTTGGCTCCTCCGAGCGACTCCCGCCAATTCAATGCATCCCATGGAATCGACAATGACTGGGAAATTGGCGACTGTCTTGCTCAATGGTGGCGGCCCAACTTTGAAACGTTCATGGTGAGTGATGTTCGTCTCGATTCCCGCCGTTTGTCATAGAATGCTCTCCCTCCCTCACGGGCGCGTAGTATCCATTTGTGCCTGCCCATATTACCAAACCTAAAGAATGCAAGAAGCTCTTCCTTGTGCAAATGCCGGAGCGCAGTACGTCCCTGCCCGACCCTTCGCATCACGAGGCACACCTACATGTTTTCTTACTCCGCAGAGGTTCTTGCCGTTCCCAAAAACATGAAACTCCTCGCCATTCCCCTCTTCGAACTCTACGATAATGCAGCACGGTAGTGCCCACTCTGTCTTCCCTCGTTGGTGTTTCGCCACTAAAGCGCGCATACATCCAGGTATGGCCCGCAACTCTCTGCAATTCCACACCTCCTTTCTCGGTATGTCTCGCTTTCCATTCCAGACCCGCCGCCCACATCTTCTCCCCTCACTCTCTCCAAATGGTAGGTATAACTTTATCTATCAATAACGCAATTGTTCTTCTCCTTCCCACGCGAAGGAATGCAACAGACTCCGAACTCAGGGGACCGAGCGAGGCTATTACTCTGACTATGCACTCTTCGAACGTTTGAACTCTCTAGTCCTTATCTGGCCTGAGACCGTGCTCCGCTACGTAACTTTCACACGTATAATTTGAGACTGCCTTTCGTCGAGGCTTAGATGCAGCACGATTGCCCCTTTTTGAGATAATTAGGGGATACGCTCAGTTCATCGACGAGGTATACGTATGTAGAACAAGCTATGCGCACGTGCTACCCTCGTGGGGGTCGTTCTCTCGCGTAACTCAACTCGGGGTGCAACGGGATAGGCGAAGAACCCTCTGGCTGTGAAGGTTTGGGGTCACAAACGTGCGTTATTCTGCGTCTGGGGGGTTAATGGATGGGTCCGATGTTTGAACGGAGCCAGACCTGCCCTGCATCTTCCGTAAACCAAGATATATGATCCTATCAGAAGAACCATCGGAAAAACCTGGATGTGCACCCGCATCTTGAATAGACATATAGGTATGACCCAATCGCTACGCAGAATGGGTGCTCGTATACTACGTATTCCCAACTTCCCAACCACGACACGAGCCAAGACACGAGCGCTGATTAAATCCCAGCACTACCATGTGATTGCATGGAAGAGCTAGCAGCGAGTATCAGGAGGGCAGCCGAGGTAAACTCCACGTCAGTTCCAACAATCAATTAATCAAGATCAAGGCACCAACCAATATATCCTCAGGACGCGGTCCAGACAACGATCCCCCATGACCTTGGAGTCTATGCAAAGGTTGTGTGCCTCTGCCATGACCTTGACCGTGACTACCTCCGATTCGTTACAATATAATCATGTGCTGCCAGCACACCAGCCTTCCCCGTGCAAGCCCGCCAGTTGAGGCGGGCTTGGATGTAGTTATATTATCTTTTTCGGTCCCCACAGGGGGATAATCTTCAATTCTCTCACTGTAACCCTCCGTTAAGTAGTTAACCTCCATACCCTCACTTCCGGGGTCCTCATTTCCGGTTGACTTAGTCTCCACCGTCCATTCTGTGGCTGGGGTTTCACCAATTTCACCATCGGTCTGCTTGACGGTGTGCATGACTACTTTACCCAGTTGACATTCTAGGGTTCTTAAAACACTGTGATTTTCACAAAACGTATTTAGCATAGGTCGACTGGTTGAGCGGGCAATTTTCCCTTCAATTTTTTTTTCCCTTCCAACGGCTTCAACACCTTGGTCGTTTAGGAAACTCCCGTCGGCTTCTCCACTTCTTCGTTGCGGTGTGACAACAACATTGCGTCGTGTGATCTGACGCAGAAGGTAGGCGCAAGGCGCGAATGGACTTGGAGTACTGATCAGAGTTTAACCTATAGCCTTGCTGTAGTAGGATCGCACGCCACCTTGCACCAACGACGAACGTCGACGGAGAACGGTCATTTATAATTAAGGTCACCGGAACCCACTTGCCTTACCCAAAAGGCGCAGTATCAATCTCTTCGAGCTCACAGCAAGTATGAAAACTGCCCGACGAGTCGATGATGACCAAGTTCATAACGTTCAGGTTTTCGTGTAATGGCCAGGTTTTTCTCTGCAGCGAACCATCAACTGGAAGGAGCTCTCGACCTTTGTGCACACCAAGTGGTATGCTATGGAGATTGCTTCAAGTCATGCGATTGTTCTTGTGGAGCATCAAGCTGCATCACACACGGGATATTGGGGTATCCCAGTATCATCACGTGGACACGTAGCCACTTGTTGACCAGCGCCCGCTGTTCTCACCCTTGTTCTCGCCTCGATTTAATCTAAACTAGAGGGGTATGACACTGAATGTACTGAACCTCGGCTGCTGTGTTGACTGTGGCCACTCATTCACAGTGGCACTCTGGATCCTCCAGAAGCAAGGATGATTTCGTGCTATCCCTTGGTCTCGTTTCAAGGCTCGTTTTCACCTGAGGGCATCGGGTGCCCAGGCGAAATCGGCTTCGCATGGTTGGCCAGGGACTAGGCACATCCGACCTTCGCTTTTTACTATTTTTTTCAAAGATTGCGGGCATCGAGGACACCCTGTGCGCATCTGGTGCGAAGATGCTATCTATTCACCTGTTCCCCCCTCCCACATAACTGGGCCAGAAATGGGATCACACACCCTTTTTCATGTGTACATTTCTGGATGGGGGTGACATAGCACAATTTCGGAGCGGTTTATAATCGACCGGCTTATGATAACTATTCTGACATATAACAGCGATGTTAAGGTTAAGCAAGTGTTTTTTGTTTGTATAAAGGACTGCAAATAACTATAAAATATTATAAGACATAAGTATAATTATAATTGGATTATAAGGAGTCTTATAATAATTTTGACTACTAACTTTCACGATACATTAAACCATTGTCTTATAACATCAGAAAGTTAGAACCCTCTTCTAGAATTTTGGAACAATTATCAGTGTGAGAAGCAAATCAATTTTGGGGTTTAGGAAGGGTGGATGCATTGTTTATACATTATTTTCATCTATTTGTATTTTGTATTTACTTGTGCAAATATATATAAAACACGAAAAATAACGAAATCAGGGTTTGGTAGTCTTATGACCTGACCAGGGGAGTTGGCTAGTAGCATGGCAGCACGGTGCGCCCCCTGGTAGACTGGTTGCAAGTGGGTGAACGTGAGTGGGGAGGAGGGGCTCCCTGCTTGGCTTCAAGTTAGCCAGCCAGCCTGGCATTGGCACTGTACACACTCCGGGCAGCTAAAACGGGCAAACCCTTTTCGAGGGCCCAGCTGCACTTGCCGACCCCATGTGAACCCCATCAGCGAGGTCTTGTCGGGACCCCTCCGCCATCCAATCGTCTGATAGCGGGAAAGTTGGATAGCTCTTTTATACAAACAAACGACGTCGCAATCACCTTACTGTAAGGAGCTTGTTCATAAACCACTCCGGAATTTTGCAACAGGCCTTAATGACAAGAAACAACAATAATAAAGCTGGCCTACAGGTAAGTTAGTACTATACGAGGGTTGGTGCATACTAATTGCGTCGACTTCCGTAGTTAATAAGCGAAGACCTGAGCACTCCAGGTGCTAGAAGCGTCGATCTGGAAGCGTCGATCTGGAAGCAAGTCTGGAAGCGCCGATCTGTTGTACATACTCCCACTAGGGACCATTTCGAGGCGCGTCGATAACACTAGCCAAATCTGGATAACAGAGAGACTTTTCTGACCATTTTTACACGTCCAAGAAGATCAGTTACAAGAATATATCCAAGATTACTCAAATAAGGACGATATTGCGGTTACGAGGACAACACTGCCGCTCGCTGCGGAAGCAGACCGAGCAGGCCATCCCAGACACCCCTGAAGGCACTTCCCTGCACCAGGCTGTTCCCAGCACCAAGGCCGAGCCAGTCCCAAAAGGTAGTCCACATACGCACCGCCTCGCCAGCCAATTCGTCGACGCCCATGCCCTTGCGGTACGCAACAAGCGCGAGCAATCCCAGCGCCGCGACTAGAGTAAACGTCACCGCCCGGACCTTGCGTGCCCACGACCCATGACGCCGACGCCACGCGTCCGCGCCCGGACCTTCGACCTCAAACTCGTCCCACCGCGGCTTCCGCAGCCACCACCAGAGCAGGACGAGAGGGCCCGGGAATGTGCTGAAGATGCGGCCCCGCGCGCCGGTGCGGTACCACGACGCGCACTGCGTCCAGACTGAATTGTCAAGTCGCTCCTGCAGCATGTCGTTGTACTTGTCCGTCGCCACCTCCGTGGGAACTACGCTCGTGAGCGCTCCGGAGCGTACGGGCGCGAGGAGCTGGAGAATGTGTGGGATTTGGGACTCTTCGGAGAAGATGACGGATGTGTGGCCGGTAGTCGTGTTAGGACCTGATCCAACGGGACGAGGCAGTGTCAGTGATAAAGAAAAACGATTGATGGCGACGGTAACAACTTGCCTTGCATCATGAAGAAATTTGGGAAACCAGGGACGGTGGTGCCTAGGTACGCTGTCGGCCCGCCATGTGCATCATTGTATTCTTTCAATGTGCCCCTTGTACCGTGCAGATTCAAAGGATAATCGTCCTGTCAAAGGTGCGCTCGGGTCAGAGTGCGTTGGCACAACCAAACAGTACGTACTGTCACGAAGCCTGTACCGTATATTATTACGTCGACGTTGACCTTTTCTCCTGGTTACGTCAAATACGTCAAACATTGTCGCCCTGTAAGCAAAACAGACAAACCGGTCTCCGTGACGATACCGTCTGATTCGACGTGTTTGATGTGGTCAAAAGTGAGGCGAACATTCGGACGGCTCAACGATTCAAGATAGCCTTGATCGCGCACCAAGCGCCTGCATCCGAGTGCTGGAAAGTGTTCACACCAGTGAGGTGCTCGTAAAGGGTTGAGGACGTACGATATGTCGGAATGATGAGGTGATGATATTTCTGAGGGGCGATCTTCTCGGTGTAATCCCTTGCAGTCTGGCCCGGTCGACGCATAAGTGACAAGATGATTAAAGACCTCGCTCGTAAGTTACCTTGGTCATATATTTGCCCATGAAATTGTTTCCTTTTCCTTTGAAGGCAAGGTAGGCCAACTCGTACTGCACGTCGTGTCAGACTGGGGCCAAGACGAAATAAGATTGAAACAGAGCGTACTTGAGCTGCAATCACATAGCGATGAATGCGCTGCACAAGCGGAATGTGTGCAAATATCCATTTCGTAAATTCCCGGTAAGGAATGAGTGGCTTTGTATTACGTAGATTAGAGGAAGTGAGCGCTTGTGGAAACAATGAACTTACGCCTGGTATAAACCACATCTTGGTGCGTGCGAAATTGATGACGCTGACAGTGGGGTCCTTTGATATGATCGGGATAAATTGCGACCTGAGAAGAGGAGTTGCACATTTACGCGGTTCAAAGGGAAGAACAACGTACGCAGAACTTCCGTTACCTAGAACACCAACGCGCTTTCCATGCAGATTGACATCGTGCCTCCAGCGCGCCGAATGGAACACCTCGCCCTTAAAAGACTCGATTCCCTGCAACTTCGGGAATTTCGGTACGACCAGCACACCGATGGCGGATACGATGGCTGTCGCGCGAGTCACCTGCGTCTCGCCGGTGCGCACATCGCGTGTCTCAATGCGCCACACGTTCGCAGCAGCATCCCACTCAGCCTTGTCCAGCGACGTGTGGAACCGACAATGTTTGTGCAGGCCGTACTTGTCTGTTACTTTGTGCATATATTCCAGAATTTCCGGTTGCGTGCCATGGGAGCGTGTCCAATCTGATTTGAGGTCTGTGGAGAGGGAGTAGAAGTGGATAGGTACGTCGGATGCACAGCCCTGTAAGGGAGAGGGATAAGATCGAGATTCATTGATAGGCCTGTGAAGATACGTGCAGGGTAGGTGTTATCCTATGACCTCGTCGAATCAGCGTGAGAACAAACAAGCGGCGTTTGCGGCGACTCACTCTCCATGTTCCGCCAACGTCTGCCCCACGTTCATAAATCTGAATGACGTGTCCCCTTTCAAGATATTTTGTGGTGTTACAGTGCGCATGGACTCACCACGAAGTCATCAAGCCCCCATTTGGTTTTGAGGGCGATGGCGACTGCAAGGCCCCCAAAGCTGTAAATTTGAAGTAAGCTCGGATTTGATACAAATGGGAAAGTCCCACCCGGCGCCGACGATGGCAACGTTGAACCCGGGATTAGTTTTGTGAGCCATAAATCGTTGGTGAGAGTGGGGGAAGGAAGAGAACAGTCGAGATCCCCTGATTATATATACAGTAAGGTTGCAGAGTGCGCCTAATTTAATGCCGATTACCGCTGGACAAATTTGCAGAAGCCCTGTGTGTAATGCTTTGTGCTACTCTGCAAAGTTATGCAGGGCGAAGCAAGGGAAGTGACGAAGGGTGAAACGGTGACGGCATGATGTCGGCACCGCTATGATGGTAACATGGATGAACCTGTCGTCCATTTCGAAATCCAAATGATCAAATACTGTAGGGGGTGGATGCCGGAGTATCAAGTGGGGTTATCGACGCCGAGAAACGTGACTTCTGGTATTCATCACGTGTGCCTGAAACTGGCCCGAGTGACGCTTGGATCCGTTCGTCAACTCTCGCCACACACACAAGATCGATGACGACAAGTATACCGTAACATTTCAACGTAACATTTCAAGTCGAAATACAATGCAAACCGCCAGGATGCGTTCGATCGTAGCCGAGTTTGAATATTCGAGACGATGCCTTGCTTTGTTATCGCGCTCCACATCATTTTCCGTCTTGACGGGGCAATACATATACTGTACAGTCTGTCCAAATCCTTCTATTTATGTTCGAGTGAATTTGGTGGACCGTCTGGTGAATTTTGGTCTACAGTCAACTCTCTCATAACCCGTACCCCCTCGGGATAGACCTGGGGCTATGGGTTATTGAGGTGTATGGGGTTCCATAGAGACCGGGAAAAGTCACGTGTGGCAAAGATATCATGATCTCACCCTTCCTGACATCAAAAAAGTCTTTGTTTGTTGTCTTCATGGGGTACGCTCACTCGGTTTGGGCACTGCAATACACTGTTACTCTCCGATTCATGATCTAGGAAGCAGCATGTTGAGCTTTGGCAACGTCTTCCTGAGGGTGAACAGAGAGGTGATAGGAAGAGATGGTTGGGGGAGCGGTGTAGCATGTGTCGTCTCTAGCTGACTGGCAGAATGTCCGACGAAATCTCCCAATTTAGTCGACATTTTGCACGCCAACTTGCATATGTATCAGAACGAATAAGTAATTGGGGTATGGATTTGAATCGCTGTACACCGCTGCATTGAAGTGTATCAGAACGGATAAGTAACACCTAACATCCTCATGGTTCCACAACTGATCCCCAGAGTTTTATTGAGGGATCCCTCTGATTTGTGGAAGTTTGCGGATCAGTATTACTCTAATGAAATCTGCCAAAATTACTACGGACATAAGAGTAGTTGTGCCAGTGGCAGGAAATGTAATTTTCATATCCCTGAGCGCTTTCATTTCGTTGGGCATGATAGTATACTAACAACCCTACTAATATCCGTCCCATGAAAGCAGCACTTTCACCCTGAATTCAAAAAATTGTCCAGTGACCGTCTTATCTTGACGCAAAACCTCAAAGAGGGCCACTTGGTACGCGCCCGGCAGAATCAAGGCCGCTCATCTCATCGAGAGTTCCATACAACGGTCAGAGAGACCATCAAGAATCATTGTTTCGCATCACGATTACGTATACAAGATAAGATTTTACGCTGCAATTTACACGGCAAGCAGCTGAACAAGCCAACTCTGAACATCCTTGACGAAATGCCCCTGAACACAATCCGGTCTTAGCACGATGACGGAAAGGCATCCTAGAAGAAGATCGAGTACGCACCGCATGGTCCACAAAATCGCTAAGGCCGTCGCTACTGCCCTTCGAAGCGAAAGCCAGCGATCCTAGAGCACCAACAAGAGCGACCGTCCCAAACTGCGCCAAAAATGATGACGCATGACGGCGACGCCACTCCTTCGCGCCGGGACCTTCGAACTCGAAGTCTTCCCAGTGGGGCTTTCGGAGCCACCACCAGAGCTCGCAAAGCGGTCCCGGGAACGTGCTGAAGATGCGGCCGTGTGAGCCGACGCGGTACCACGAGGCGCACTGCGACCAGACTGTATCTTCGAGCCTGTCTTGCAGCATGTCGTTGTATTTGTCCGTCGCTGAGTCCTTTGGAGACACGCTCGTGAGCACTCCATCGCGCACGGGTGCGAGGAGGTCGAGAATGTGAGGGGCCTGAGATTCTTCAGAGTAGATGACGGATGTGTGGCCAGTGGTCGTGTTCGGACCTGTCCCAGAAGGGTCATCAGTGAAGAAGCAAATGCGATGATTAATAGGCGTGTTAGCAACGTGCCTTGCATCATAAAGAAGTTCGGGAAACCAGGGACGGTGGTACCTAGGTACGCCTGCGGTCCACCATGCGCGTCATTGTATTCTTTCAACGTGCCTCTTGGGCCGCGTAGATTCATGGGGTAGTTGTCCTGTCGAGGGTCAGAGCGTTGTTGGCCAAACAGGATGGTACGTACTGTCACGAAGCCTGTACCGTATACTATAACATCGACGGGGACCTTGTCGCCTAGACGTGACGAGTATTTGTTATACCACCCTCCCTCAAATAGAGCACATACGTACCGGCTTCTGTGACAATGCCATCCGGTTCGATATGTGAGATGCGCTCAAAAGTCAGTTCCACGTTCGGGCGGTTCAGTGCTGGAAGGTAGCCTTGGTCGCGCACAACGCGCTTGCATCCATATGCTGCGTGCAGGTTGTTCAAACCCGACGTTGAGGTATGTGCAGGATTCACACGTACGGTCTTTTGGAATCATAACGTCGTGGTACTTGGCGGGCACCTTACTCCTTATGTAATTAATCGAGGCCTAGATCGGTCAGATGTATACAAAAAAAAAGAACGAGGCGCACTACGTACCCTTGTAAAGTATTTGCTTAAGAGGTTCTTGCCTTTGTATTTGAAGGCGAAGAATACTGCTTCAGACTACGTATCATGTTAGACCCAAACCGGAGCATATCAAGCTTAGAGAGCGTACCTCCACCGTGATCAGGAAGCGATGGATGCGCTGCACGAAAGGAATGTATGCAAAAGCCCACTTCGTAAGCCCGCTATAGGGAACGTGTGGCTTCACGTCATGTTAGGAACGAATACGTACCGTTCGAAGGAGGGGCACTTACTGAGGGCATATACCACATTGGTGTGCGGGCGAAGTTTGTGACGGTGACAGTTGGGTCCGCAGATATCTTTGGGACAAATTGTGCCCTGAGGGGAAGCATTTCACAATTAGGGCGACGTGCAGAACTCCTGACCAATATGTGACGTACGCAGAGCTCCCGTTACCCACAACACCGACTCGCTTTCCATGGAGATCAACATCGTGATTCCAGCGGGCCGAATGGAACACCTCGCCCTTGAAAGACTCGATTCCCTGCAACTTCGGGAAGCTAGGCACGACCAGCACGCCGATGGCAGATATGAGGGCCGTCGCGCGAGTCTGGTGCTTCTCGCCAGTGCGCACGTCGCTTATCTCCAGGCGCCACACGTTCGCAGTCGCATCCCATTCGGCCTTGTCGACAGACGTGTGGAAACTGCAATATTTGCGTAGGCCGCGCTTGTCCGTTACTTCGCGCATGTACTCCAGAATCTCGGGCTGCGTGCCATGCGAGTTCTTCCAATCCGGCTTCAGGTCCGAGGAGAGAGAGTAGAGGTGGATCGGCACGTCCGACGCACAGCCCTGTGGGAAGTATAAGGACTGGACTCCCTGAATCCGACAAGATACGTACAGGGTACGTATTATCCTGTAATACCGTTGAGCTAGCGTAAGAACGTGAGGATGCTGTTGTTGGAGACTCACTCTCCACGTTCCTCCGACGTCGGCTCCGCGCTCGTATATCTATGTGGTGTCCCTTTGAACTCTTCATTGTGCTACGGTGTGCACAGACCGTACCACGAAGTTGTCGAATCCCCATTTCTTCCGCAGAGCGATAGCAGGCAGAAATGCCTCCAAAGCTGTAAGTTTGAGCGTACTTCAGACTTTTGGATGAGTATCAAAATGGAAAGACACACCCTGCGCCGACGATGGCGATGTTAAACTCGTTGTTGGGTTTATAGGACATGTCTGTCGAGGGAGGGGGAGAAACTGCGACAAGGGCTGGTGCAGGAGCTTGATAGCATAATATATAGTCCAGAAGGTCTGCTAGGATAGCGACGAATCGACGGATCGGAGGTCATCGAGAAGCAGGTAGACAGAAATCGCCCCACTTGATACCCCGCAGACGAGGCAAGGGCTGGGTGAAATCGGCCAGAAAAAAGTCCGCAAGAAAAGTCCGTATGAGGGAGTGAACTCGTCCAGCTGTGGCAGGGGCTGATGAGCCAAACAAAGTTTAATCGCTATAGAATTGTACCATCGAACTCCTATACAATGGGATAGAAGAATCTTCGTATCGTCGCACCGAAGTGCCGAAGTTGTATTGACGGAATAGCCGGAGAGTATATTCGCCTAGTGAAAGTACTTGGCACCTTGTTGATTCGCAGACTGGTGAACTTACGGCAGCGCACCACGAGCCATCACTTTGATGGCCTAGACCGGTCTCCATTGGTCGAGCAACTTGGGCGGACTAACTACCTGCGAAGCCACCGATACGTAGAATGAACCGACGAGTCTGAGGCCAGGACTGAAAGATGCGGTGCCACACACCACACACTGGCACCAAGAAAATTGCGTCACTTCTGATCCTGGACTTTGTTCTGTTCGTCATACAATGACACTAACCATATCCGGGTGGAAAAAATCCTGAGAAGCAATGCAATCGCCGATATCGGCGTGAATGCAAGTCAAGAGGTCGAAACCCGAGATGACGTGTTCGCAGGGTGGACTGGTCGCTGTCAGGTGTGAACGAGATAATGTTTGACTTTTCGCCATCAGACGACAGGATAGTGCACTTCACATGTGTGTTGCTGTCTCGGACCGGGGGGATGACGGGACACGTAATACCTGGCGCTCGCAACGACGAGGTGTTTATCAGTACTGTAGGCACCAGGACAAACCCCGCACTGGCATACTGAGTACCAGTAGTAGTGCCAAGCCAAGCACACGGGTGTTCGAGTCAAAGAGAAGCCAGTGACGTAAACAGGCAAACGACCACGGAGTAGCTTCTCCACAACATGATATATACTTGGTTGGCAGGTGTGTCACCCGACAATGGCATGAGTATCAACTACCCGCAAAACAACCACATGAGCTGCCAAGTCAAGTTGGTCGAATTCCAAGTGCGCGGTCGTGGGATTGATCGACATCATTCAATTATCGACCCTGTTTCCCCTAGGAACCGAGACCTACTTCTTAGAAGCCTCCGAAGCACGACATTGGAACCTTATGGTGGAGAATTGCTATCGTTGGTGAATAGACCCACTACCGGTATTTTTACGGACCTCTTGCAATGGCTCTGATCCCCGATTCGACGACGGGGTCATGGGGGTATCTTCGGACTCGGGTGCAAATTGCGTAGCTGACAACGCACACAACTTGTGATGGTCATCCGGGAATGGCACCAGATGACATCATAGCCCAGTGATGCCCCGCGAGCTACTGTAACGACCCTATTGGCGGAATTTGAGCCAATGAGATCAATGCGTCCCCACTGTCGCTGACTCGGAACCGGTCTCTTTTTTTATACAAAAGACTACACGATACAAGAGATCGGGCAGGAAATCTTCCGTCGTGGGAAGAATATTGAGTCCAGACCGGGGCTCTTGCGTGCCCTGGCCCCCGCGTCGCAGAAGCCGGTTCCGTCCGTAGGTGAAACCGACGACGACATCAAGTACGATGCAATCACCGTCACTATACAGTACCCGTGACGAGACACGGGACAAGCCAAGCCACCGCTGGCTGACTTTCACAAACACTGCAAGTTATGGCCCCGATGCACTTTCGCCAGCCAGTTTCACGATTTGAGTATACCTCGCCACCGTTAGGACGTCTATCTGTGCCCCGCCTGACCTGACCAATCGCCTGGCCTGTAATAAACCCATATGGCCCGTGTCACTCGAAATATCTAATTGATCATGCACTGGATAATTATATGCTACATGCCATCGGTGCTTTGCTTCCGTCGACACGGTCGAGAACATGCAACATCAGATGTACGTGGGCTTCTATCTTCTTTCCCTCCCTGACAACCATTCCCGTCCAGGGTTGGGGTTCAGGCCTCAGGGTTGGTGTGATGCGCTCTGTCAGTTGCAAGACGCGTGGCTCCTCAGCTGCTTTGCACAACTTTGTGCTAGTGTATGAAATCTTTGTTGCTAACGTTGGAAGCACTTTACTTTCAAGTTGCCGTGGTCACGGTGGTCGGCCTAAATCGGCTTCGATGAATGTTCTCCAATAACTTATGCAGGGACGGGGCATGGGTCACAGAGTAGTGTTAACCGCATATCACTAGTAGCGTTAGTTATGCGGGCCACGCTTCAAGCTTCAAAGTTCAGCCTGAGGGAGACAATCTAGTTCCCTTAAACGATCGTCATTTTGGCACCCATTGCGATCTCTTCTCGGGTACATGGGATATACTATGTGGTCCACGGTCCACGGCCACCAAGTCTAAGTTCTGTAACTGAATGACCGAGTCTGGCCTCAACCCCATCTATGGATGTCCATGATTGAGGGAGCGTGTGTGTCTTGGTACGTATCACCTCCGTCTTTGTGTCAGTGGTCACGAATTTAGCAATGGTTAAAAACGCTGAGACATGGACGACCTGGCAATGGTGATGAAAGATAACCGAAATAGAAGTCTCGATGACCTCACTGCTTCCCTAGGTACCCCGCAATGCGTTTCTGGAACGGGTGGCTCCAACGAGTCTAGCTGGTTCGTATGCAAACTTTACGTGAACCAATTGGAGCCGGTGAGGCTTGCATCACGGCGCCCGCAGCATGTGAGGCTAGCGTCGTGTCGCGTCAACAACTGACATGGGACTCAGAACTCAGACAGACACCGATGTTTCTCCAAGCTCTCCCGGGCCCGAGTTAACGTTGCCGACCCCCAAAAGGAGAGGCCTAGATGCGCACCGCTCGTTCCATGCTGCTGTCGTGGCCGTGGTATACGGTCATATACGGTCATACCTCGAGTGGAGGCACGGGGTGTGTCATGCACGACATATCAAAGACGGAGCGTGTGGGTGCATATGTATGTAAAGTTACTCTTTGGCGTTCTACTTGTTTTGGCGCTCTACTTGTTGAGTGGATCGGCCCTGTGTCAACGTCACGCCGCAGCAGCCCCGCATAGACGTCATCGCTGGACCCACGCCCTATTCCGTCACCCCTGTGGGGTGACATCGTCAACGAGTTCGTCCCGAACTCCCGAACTCCCTGCCGCTGGGCGAGTGCTGGACCCTGAACGGCCTGAACCTGAAAAAGGTAGCGAGTTCACACAGCCGCAATGAACCTGAGAGAGCAGATGCGCTGGAATTCGCGGTGTTGGCACTCTCATATCCAAAGCTTTCGCGCCGTGCGCACTGTTGTAAAAATGTGTGGTCTCAGTTCTCGTCTCTTTTACCAAGGTCCACATACGCTCACATCCTGGGCGCTCCGAGGTACGATGTCCGACCTCGTACTACTGGGTAGAGATTGGCTTGGGTGATCGGATTATTGTATGTTTTCAGGTGCGTGTTAGTATCCGACCGTAATCCCCGCTGAGAGGACTGTTGGACTTGCACCTCTCTTGGCAGGCCCCCGTGTATAACGGCGTTCCACGGGGTGCAGAACTCGGCGGTTGGTAGTTTCTGGCACGCTCCCTTCACGCCTTGGAGGCTTGCTACAGCGATTCGTGTTTGGAGCGGTCGAGTGCTCTCTCAATATCGAGCAACAGTGCAACACAACCCGGGCCACCGCACCCAAGGAGCAAGAATAAATTGCCGGTCTGACCGCGACACGCGGATTTCCTACTGACTGAGTCCAGCCCGTGATTGCAATACCTACCTCCGATAGATGTCGCTGTTCCTAGGAGCGAAAGCACGCCGTTGGTGCCAGGGGGTACGGTTTTGAGAGCTGTAAGCAGGAAAGGTCGGGCACTGCTTAAGAGAATGTCAGTAGCACGTCACCCATACAGCACGCTAGAAGAAAGGCAATAGAGCCTCAGGCTTGAATAGAAGCAGTCATGCGTGAGATCACGGCAGATCACATGCTCTACCAACGTGTGGATCATAAACACGAACAAAGTAGACCTCGATTACCTCAGCAGAAGCTGTGTTGCTCGTCAATCGTGCGCTCAGTCAGCTTCAGTTTCAGTCGTTGTTCTCAAGATGATACGACCTCTGAAAGATATCCTGACCTTCGCCTTTCTGCCTCGTCGCTCTCTACCTCGTCGTTCTCTGCCACGTCTCGGATTGCCGCCGGCCATCAAGCCTCCTGCCCGACTCGTCCTTTCGAGTTCATCGTCGCTTCATCCGTTCTGCGTCGATCGTCATATCTCCCCCTATTACTCCACCAACCTCTACTACCACATCTTGTCTCTCGCCATTCCACCCAGTCAACTGTCCTAGCCACCGTCTTTGGATGCTGTGCGCGCCCATTGTTGCACTTGGAACAGAAGGCCTTAGTGTGGTGCGTCATCGTTGCTGGTTTCTTTTGTTAGTGATTCTCGTATGCCTCTCTCGTAATGCCTTCCTCTTGTTCGCTCCCATTTCCCTTTGACTCTGCTCGTACCTTCAGCACATCCTACCTGTCACACACTATCGTTCACCTCCACTTTCTCCCTTCCTTCTCACTATATGTTTGACTTGGTCTCGTGACGCGTCGCATACGGCTTGCGTGTATATAAACTGTTCACTCTGACTCACAAATATCACCTTTATCTACCTCTTCATCCCCACTCTCTGCCATTAAGCCCCTAAACCGCCCTGCGCCAGCCAAGCCAAGTCCCAAGTCTAGAAAAGCCACGCCATCACCTTCGTCGTAAATCATTGCTTCATCGTCTGAGCCGCTGACCTCGGATTCTCGCCAACCAAGTCGCCGACCTTCAAGTTGGACTCTCACCGCTTCGCTTCTTCACCCGTTTCACGCCACGCCCCCTCACCGATCATCTTTCACATCTCCTTTGACATAGATATCGCCTCGGTACTCCACGCACCCTTCCCGGAGCTCAATTTCTTGCTCCTTCCTCCATTGCCTGACTTTATCGTTCCCCTGACCCCTAACGGAATACTCCATTTCGGGGACTCGTCTAGCGAATACACAGACTCCGACAACTCGCCGAGCATCCATCGCAGCTAGTGAATTTTACATATTCCAGCTCCGACCCATTCACTATCACATCATTCGAGGTCGAAGTCGACAAAGTCGACCCTTAGTAGTGCTGCAAGACCGACCACAATCAGATTTGTGTAAGTACCACCTATGGAAAGCGAGCGCGGTGAGTGCTACCACAAACGCCCCAGCCAACTTGACATTAAATTCTCGAAAAGATGGCCGATGAAAGCGAACTGCCTCGTCTACAGAAGCGCAATGTAGAAGTGTTTGATTCTGACGGTGCTGTGATCGCCGGTACATCCCTTTACTAGTTTATGACACCGGTTTCGTTTCATTGAAACCGTCTGCAGGGTTCTGGCAGTATGGTACCCTTACATGGGACGAGTTCTGCAGATACATGATCACATTCGTCGTCACTACGACAGCCTGGACAATTTTCCAATATGACACTCAAGATGACACTACTCAACAGCGTCGCGGTGCGCCATGTCAGCCAAGCGCCGGGATTGTGCATCCAGGACATTATATCTTGCTCTCCAGCAGTGAGAACCAATGGCTCTTACTGGTGTCGCTCTTATTCTGCGTTAGCTGGCGAACCTCTTCGTATCGGCCTAGTGCCCACTCTTCCACGCCTTCGTTATCCCACCCACTCCAATACCCCAGCCCCTGTGGGCGAATCCTCAACCCCCCTTAAATTTGGGATCGTCTGATTTCCGTCACTTACAGGTGTCATCTTACCATGCTCGTGGACGTGCCAGAGATGGTAAATGCCTTATCACAGGCTTGCAGACGCAAACGTACAGTCGTCTCAAAGTTGCTCATATATTTCCCCGAGCACATAATGCTGAAGTAAGTGACTTTATCGCTGCAGTAAATCCAATTGACCTTTGCTATAGTGGATACGCAAAGGGTACCCCAGCAAAATTACTGACACTGCAGACGAAGTCGTTATGGGTGGCCCGACAAAGATCGACTCAGTTCAAAACGTGATTACTATGCGAAGCGATTTGCACGGAGCATGGGACAATTATGAAATCGGTGTAGACCCGAATGTGAGTTGTATTTAGCTCTTATTGAGCCCTCAATGCTCGACGCTCTGAGCAGAATAACTATCGCATTACTGCATTTACCAACGGCAACGCAGACGTAAACGACCTCTATCTCAAACTCGACCATATACAAGATCCGACGCTTCGCCCGCTCGACGAATTGTTCACAGATCACTTTATGCAGGGCATTTTCAAGCACATGAAAGGCGCTGGCGAAGTGAGTTGGTCATGTGAGGATGTCGACGATGCTTCTGGAGATGGCTCCCTCAAATTATCAAATCCCAAGATCTGGGGTACTGAGGAAGGGAGAAAGCGGTTCGAACTTGCACTTTCGGATCGGCTGTTTGACCATCGGATTTCGCAGCAAGGCAAATCAGAGACATAGACTTGTATCACATGGCTGATCACAAACTGTCCATTCGAGCTCATAATGTCTCGTCCTCAACAAACTATTTTTTATAACCGGACATCGTCTGCTTATGCGGCTATAAATATGTTCTCCTGGAACCTTTACTTTTGCCGCCTACACTTCTCCGGGTCGGCCTTTGCATCTCAGTGCATGCACGGGCTTACTAATCGCAACACTTCCCAGCCTAGCCCGGACTCCAAGGAGTTACAGTAACGACGAATCGTGACAAACGGCGCAGAATACAATGACCTGCGCTCGCCACGATACTGCGCTAGTTTGCCCAGGGACGACCGCATTTTCATTGCTTTTTGCACAATTCTCTCTCTTGTTGCTGGCTCCGCATGCTGAGATGACGGACTCCATGGTCACGGCCTCCCGAGACACAAGGTAGGCGATGAGATAGAAAGGGGGCACAGCCCTCAGGCTCGGCTGACCGCCTACAACATCCCAGTACGATAGTATTCGTCCTAGTTTCGCCCCGCAGGCTACTGTTGCGCCGTCTTTTGTCCGTATCGGCGGTCTCCATTACTGATAGTGCACGCGCCCATGGGCATGTTGTACAATTGGCGATGCCGGCGATGCTGTGAACGATTAGAACCACAACTCAGAGGACCTCGTGGAGAGATGGTGATCTGTATCATAACCTAGGAGAACTACACAGCAAACGCTTCCAATCCAACGTTAGTTGGGTCGGCGAAGGGCTCTGTAGGAGACGGTGCAGTGCACTAAGGAATGGAGGCGAAAGAAACTTCTACCGGGCGTATGTGGGTATTTTTTCTTTTTTAATCCTATTTTATTTGTGACAGTTGCACCACCCTGCGCCGCTTTTATCTGACAGACATTCCACAACCCGTGGGGGGTGTTACATGAGTGAGTTGTCACATGAAACCGACCGATAGGACTTTTCTGGGCGCTGAGCTGAGCGAAGGAAGGCCAGGTTATACTCTCGACTCGGTCTCTCCAATCCAATAATACGAAAGTGTCTTGAGTAGATGAGAGGATGATGGCTACAACACAAGATGGAAATGATCGAACACGACAACAGGGACGCGGGGTGCGGGGGAAGGCGATTAGATGTTCAAGATCAATATAAATCATGAGCAGGGGCAAAAGCAGCCGCCAAGCTGAACATACAAGCGCGTGAGAAGAGGCAGCGAGAAGGAAGGTGCGTACGTGCCTGTTGTAGATGCGCGTCGATTACGTCTCCGTCCTCCATCGACCGCTGAACATCGCCCGGAAGTACGCGTCAGAACCATAAAAGGGGGGAAAATGCCAAACGCACCTCGGCAGGAGTATCGGTGGGAGACAAGCGCTCGCCATCGTACACGAATCTGAGAGTTCCTACACGCGTCAAAACCCGGGGTTCGCGTCTTTGTCAAGCCGCGAATGTGAGGACAGGCGCACCAGGATCTTTTCCGAAACGTTTCTGTGGGGCAAATAAGGTATGTGCGTGACGACAAAATATCGCGACAGACCTCGGCGACTTCAAAGATCTTTTTGAATTGCATGTTTGCTTTCACCTTGACGGTTATCCCTTCACGCAGGTGGTGTCAGATTTCGTTCGAGTGAATGGGAGAAAGCGGAGAAAAATACGCGATTCCAAAAGACTGATGACTAGATTGAGCTTTGGTTTAGCATCCTCTGGCTCTGACATCGCTTGCGAGTGGCAGGTAGAGTCAAGGGTCGAACAGCACAAGCCTGAGATCAAGACACGGTTTGGCTATGGTAAGATGTTTGTATTTGTTTACTGCAAGTCCAAACTCCGGGTGTCTCCTGCGCTTCCACCTCCACCATCGACTCGGAACTGTGACAAGGACAAGGAGACCACCCTCTGTGGAACAGCAAAAAAAGACATTCCATTATGTGACTGAGCGCTAACGGTAACTCAGTCCGTGGCCTCCATCCGTTTGGACAAGGCGATAGCACCGAGTAGAATCATCCGCAACAGCAAAATATGGCTAGTCACGAACATCCTTTCACTAGATTCCCGGTGGATTGCTTTTCGACATGCACCGTTTTCTATGCATAGGACTACGTTCTACAGCTCAGCTTATGTGAGTCAACTTTACTAAATCATCACGGTCTGTAGATCTTCGCTTCCCGGCCTCATATCTTTCTCTATGGTCCGTGGCTCGGCTCTCTCGAGGTGTCGTTCCTCTGTTCTGGTGGTGGCAGCTCCCCTCCGAAAAGTCACTCGGGCGGTTCCTTCGGAGCTCGTTCATTCCCTGCGACTGTGCAAAACAACTACGGTAGAGCTGCGGGTAAGAGACCTCTCCCGCCGCCCGGAGTTGGACTCTCTCGCCGCGCAGCCCGCCCATACATCGGTGCTCTCTTTCTAGTGCCTTTCTAGTGCTTGAGCAGTGCAAAGGGGTTGGTTTAAAGGACCATGCCAGTTCGACGGAGGTGACATCACACACCACACCACTCATGAGTCAAGTGAGTCAGTTTGGTGCTTCATTTTTTTTTTCGCTTTGTCTAACATTCCCCGTCGAAGGTCTTCCCTGCTGGCGACGTTCTCGTCGATGGATTCGTTTCTCAAACATTTAAACCAGAGGACGCTGATAACTACTTCATGCTCCTGCTCAGGACACCACCTTCCCAGCACTTTCTGCGCTACTATGAGATAGTCTATCATCAAGGTGCATGGTTTATCACGCACAACGCCAACTTGGTGCAGGGCACATCACCAGGCGTCCCGCTCCAATCCACACCACTTCTGGATTATAGTAGTACGAGATCGCAAGGCACCATTCTACCCCAGCGACGATGGTCCCCAGCCGACGAAGTGGATGTCCGACGACACGTCGAAGGCGCTAATCTTCAACTGCCCATATACTTCGTCAATAGCAATGGTAGCATTGGGTTCCCTTTGCCGGATATCCTCCGAGGATGTGATCAGGATCTTCACAACGCGAATACCTTTGCAACACTTGGGGGCCGGTCCACGACCCACATTCGGATCAACGTAAGTCCACCCCTCGGTTACTACAGTGGGTGGTAGTAATAGTTATAACTCGTTCTACCAAATCACCATAGTGGCCCGGCTACACGTACTGGAAGCGCCAGGTAGCCACCCGTGATGAGACTCGTGAGCGGAATCCGATCACTTTGGCGCGCTTTATGAAGCACGTTGGCACCTCCGTGAACAACTTCCTTAGGGTACGTTCATCCGAGCCACGGCTCCGCTATCGCCGTCATCAAATGATTCCTTCCTCCAGGAGTGCACGGCCCACGGCCATGTGGCAACAGACCCACGATGGCAGATTGGAGGGCATGGAGGGATCACGCAAGCGGAGGTGAAGGTCATTGGTGCTATCCATGTTTCTGCTGGGAGCTGGATGCCAATCATCCAGCTCACCCGATATGTGATCTAACTGCCAGTGATGGCCCACCAGTAGCCTTTCCGAGGTGTCTGGCGCCTTCGGATGGACTCATTCTGATTGCGTTGTTTAGTTTTTGCCGTGCACGTTTTCTGATGATTCGGACCCTGAACGGACGCCATCACGGACACGGACGCCGTCAATAGACACTCTGTACTGTATCATAGGGCCGATGTACGTAGCATTGATTCCGGTGCAGCGTTCTGCACCATTGTTGTAAATTAGGACTCTTGGACACTGCCGCACGAGTTTTATTTAGGGGGGAGAGAAGGATAATTCGGCAATTCAATATTCCGTGTGTGCATACAGTACCTGCTGCAGCCTGCTGATACGTATGTGAATGCGAAGCTCAGGAATTGATGTTCAATCGCCCTGTCAAAAAAAAACGCGGACACGGCCGACGCTAGTGTAAATCCGGGGTAATGCGCTGCGCCATCGGCTGGTTGGTGTCGCGCTGTCATTCTGCGTCTGTTAGCAAATCCTGCTTATCAGCGACTCATCGCCCCTGGTAGCACAGTACTGGGATTTCTTGGGCTACTGATGGAATGTGCGCCACTGGGCGCAAAGCTGTCAATAGGTTATTGGACACCGGTCGCACTGAAAAAAAATAATCTCTTAGTCTATACACTCTATACCGTGACTTAGGCCCAGATTGTCACTGCCAGTGTACCGCGAGACTCAACTGGCATAATCGACCGTTGTCCGATGGGACAACCCGCCCCCTTCTGTCTCATGACCATCATAACCAGACGACTGCACGCCCGCCGACCATGCTCGACATCTACCCTAGCCATAATTGGGAGTTCTGCCGAAACCATAAACAACTATGGGGAAGAAGCAGGCGTAACAGATGTTGCCCGTCTTATCAGCCACGAGGCCAACGATCAGAGGACAAGGGCCAATAGGACGACTGCACCTCAGTCAATCAGCATACGCTCAATCATCGCGGTACACTTTTCGGTGATGAAGGACACCATACCATTGCGCGTCCTCCCCGGGTGATGACCTCGGGTGCACAAATCCCGCACGTAGCTCCAGAACGCATCACACAGCGCGCCGAACATTACCGCGAGAACGTAATTTTCCATGGGCACTGACGCTGTAAAGCGGAATGGCACTTGCCCTCTGACAATGAGAAATTGAAGTATGAGCACACGCAGCAAGGTGAAATGGAGGGTGATGTTCCATGGCAAGAGCGCTAGCGCACCGAGCTCAGAGCAAGTACTCCTACTACGAGCGAGCGCCGCGGTGGTTAAAGGGCCGTCCAGTTAACCCTCCTAAGCCGACCGTTAGCACGAAGAATACTGCTGACAGAAGCAAGGAGCGCATTATACCATCGGAACGAAGGTGTCCATGTGGCGAGGCGAGGGAGGTGTTACGTAGTCGCCGAATTTTGTGCCGTGCAGCAGATGTTCCCGACGTATACCCACTTCATCACACAACCCATTCAGCCACAAGTTCGGGCGTGGCCTCCCTAAGCTACTTTCATGCGAGTGGACCCTCGCGCTCTTCCATTGCGCTACTAATCGGCGCCATCCTCAGATGCACCCCCGTATGAGGAGTGATGAGATAACCGTATTCAAGACACATCTGAAGCTTGCAGTATCGATTTAGGCCCAACCCGACTCGACTACAGTGCCCATCTTGCTTCGTCCCCTTCTGTTATACCACTGGCAGCCGGGGGTGCGCGGTTTGATGTACAAGACATTTCGAAAGGAAGAGACAACTATAGTCACGGTGATCTCGCTGGCAAGGCATGATGGCTAAGTCACCCATAGAAGCTCGTGCTGTCTCGACGGGGCAAGCGAGTGACCCATGCTTGATTTGTGGTCGAATGATCCCCCAAATTAGGCGGCAGCCGTAGAGCTCGTAGGGCGTGTCGTTACTTGGGACCCGACGTAACACACAACTTGTTATATTGAAGAGAGGAACATGATATCAAGATACAATGAGGCAGCAGCAGAAGAATGACGTTGTACCACCAGACTCACAGATAACGGGTTATCGATCAACGAACACGCTGCAGCACCGAACTGGGGCCAGGCGTTCGTTAAAAGAACGGGAGTACCGCAGATGGGGGATGTATCCAATTAAATCCGAGTCCTATTACGAGGGAAAATTCACTAGAAATCAAGGAAAGACTGAAGACTGTCAAAGAGGGATGATACCCTCTATGCGGAACAAATATTCAACCCGCTGCGCGGCGATAATAAGTCACTAATAGGGTTACAACACCACGACCCCCAAAAGCTTGCCCAAAAGTGTAGGGATATTGGGGTTGCCGCCGACAGTCATTTGACAAACGGGTCTTGGAAGGGATATGAAGAGCATGAGGGCAACATAATCAACTGGTGACTACGTGGCTATCCAAAGCACCCAATCTGCCATATGCTGGACGGTGTTATGGACTGTAAAGTGGGTGAAGCGTGAGAATAACCCTATACAAACAATAATCATGACTCAGCTTTGAGACTAGGGCGTCTTGGACGCCACAGGAGTTACTAAATATAGGCTTTGGCTTGACTAGGCGTCGACTTTGTCGACTATGACCTTGCTTGGTGGGAGCCGTTGCATGGGGAACTGTATCTATTTTGTTAGGGTTTTTCAACAGTGTTCAACACGTCTCTGTGTCACTGGGACTTTTGGGATTGCTCAAAACATGAGCTTGGCCCGGCTGGCTGTGTGGTAGATGGCTTGGGCTCAATCCCCGGCTTTGGCCGTGGGAAAGCGCTATTAGTGCAGACAGACGACAGCCAAAGGTGAAGGGGCAACAAATTATATTTTTTCAACATAGTTACATTGACTAAGTAAAGGGAGTCAATATCATGGCCAACGACATGCGTCGCTTTCCGTTGTTGTGGTCGTGGGTATGTAGTTGTGTTAACCCCACCTGTGCTGTTCGTCGCCTTGCGTTGCTGTGATCGCGGACATGGTCACTCCATTGTGGTTGCGGGTGTCGTTCCATCACGGCTGCGATCATTGCCGTGTTGTTGTCACTGTATTGCTGCCGTCGACGGTGGCCTCCGTCGCCATCGTTTGCGGCTTGTGTCATGGTGGGACTTGCGCACCGTGTTGCGTCGATCTTGGAGTCGATGTTGCAGCGGGATTTGCATGCCATCATGGCGTTGTGGGGGCTTGAAGCAGGGGCCTTCCCGCCGTGTTGTGATCGTCGTGACGGGTCCTGTGCATTGTGACGGGGTGGCGGTGACGGTGGGCTCCCGTGTGGCAAGAGGTAGAGCCATAAGTGGATGTAGGGCAATGACGTATATCTCTTTGTACATGTTTGTGATACACACGATCTTATGTAATTCCCACTTGCACCACAGTCAGACCACGAACGACAAGACAACGATACCAGCTTCTGGTCTCGGAATAACAAAATTTCATTCTATGACTGGTGCGCGCTAGTAACAGCTCAGTCCATGACCTCCACTTTGGACGTGGCGATGGCACCAAGCAGAATCCACAACAAAATCCACAACAGCGAATTATGTCTGGTCATGAACACACTTCCACTAGATTCCCGGTGCATAGGACTACGTTCTACAGCCCAGCTTAGATGTGAACTTACCGAATCTATCACGGTCTGTAGACCTGCCTCCCGGCTTCATGTCGCTCTCCATTCTCCGTAGCTCGGTCCTCTCGAGATGTCGTTCCTCTGTTCTGGTGGCGGTGGCCACCCTCAGAAGAGTCACCCGGGCAGTCCCTTTGGATCTCATTCATTCCTTGTGACTGCAAAATTCACTACAGTAGAGAGCTGCGGGTAAGAGACCTTGTCGCCACCGGGACTTGGACTCTCGCCGCGCAGCCATTTTACCCAGCCCATACACCAGCGCTCTCTTTCTAGTGCTTTTATTGTGGAACAAGCGGTGCGGGGGGGGGGGGGGGGGGGTAGTTAAAATCACCACCACGCCAGTTCGATGGAGGTAACATCACACACCAATCATGAATCAAGTGAGTCAGTCAGTGCTTCAGTTTTCGCTTCGTCTAACGTTCTCCGTCAAAGGCCATCATACCTGCTGACGTGCTCGTCTATGGATTCGTTGCTCAAACGTTCAAACCCGAGGACGCTAATAACTATTTCATGCTCCTGCTCAGGACACCACCTTCCCAACACTTTCTGCAATACTATGGGATCAGATATCATCAAGGTGTATGGTATATCACCCTCAACGCCAACTTGGTGCAGGGCACATCTCCAGGCGTCCCGTTCCACGCCACACCACTTCTGGATTACAGTAATCGGGCAACACAAGGCACCGTTGTACCCCAGCGGCGATGGACCCCTGCCGACGAATTTGATGTCCGACGACACGTCGAAGACGCCGATCTTCAGCTACCCATATACTTCGTCAATAGCAATGGTAGCATTGGGTTCCCCTTGCCAGATATCCTCCGAGGTTGCGATGGCAATCTCCGTAATGCGAATGGCTTTGCATCACTTGGAGGCAGGTCGACGACTCGCGTCCGGATCAACGTACGTCCATCTCTCGGTCACCACAGTGGGCGGTAATCATAACTCGTTCTACTAAATCACTGTAGTGGCCCGGCTATAGGTACTGGAAGCGTCAGATTGCCACCCGTGATGACACTAGTGCGCGGAATCCGATCACTTTGGCGCGCTTTATGAAGCACGTCGGTATCTCTGTGGACAATTTCCTTCGGGTACGTTCCTCGCGTTTCTGGTATTGCTGTCATCAAATGACGCCTTACTCTAGGAGTGCACGGCCCACGGCCATGTGGCAACAGACCCCCGATGGCAGATTGGAGGGCATGGAGGGATCACGCAAGCGGAGGTGAAGGTCATTGGTGCTATCCATGTTTCTGCTGGGAGCTGGATGCCAATCATCCAGCTCACCCGATATGTGATCTAACTGCTAGTGATGGCCCACCAGTAGCCTTTCCGAGGTGTCTGGCGCCTTCGGATGGACTCATTCTGATTGCGTTGTTTAGTTTTTGCCGTGCACGTTTTCTGATGATTCGGACCCTGAACGGACGCCATCACGGACACGGACGCCGTCAATAGACACTCTGTACTGTATCATAGGGCCGATGTACGTAGCATTGATTCCGGTGCAGCGTTCTGCACCATTGTTGTAAATTAGGACTCTTGGACACTGCCGCACGAGTTTTATTTAGGGGGGAGAGAAGGATAATTCGGCAATTCAATATTCCGTGTGTGCATACAGTACCGCTGCAGCCTGCTGATACGTATGTGAATGCGAAGCTCAGGAATTGATGTTCAATCGCCCTGTCAAAAAAAAACGCGGACACAGGCCGACGCTAGTGCAAATCCGGGGTAATGCGCTGCACCGTCGGCCGGTCGGTGTCTCCGTTGTCATTCTTTCTGTATCTGTGTCAGCAATCCTACTTATCAGCGGCTCATAGCGTTCATCGCCCCTGATATTACAGTTACTGGGATTTCTTGGGCTACTGATGGAACTTGCGCCACCGTGACTGGGCACAGAAGCTGTCAATAGGTTATTGGACAAGGGTCTCGCTGAGAAAATTTCTCAGGTCTATCTATATACTTAGGCAGTTTTGTCACTGCCAGTAATACGAGACTCAACTGGTGTCATCCACCGTAGTCCGATAGGACAACCCACTCCCTCTATCTCATGGCCAGACGACCGCGCACGCGTCCATCCCCGCTCGACATCTACCCCAGCCAAGATCGGGCGCTCTGCTGAAAGCAGAAAAAAACCACGAGGAACAATCAGGCATAGCAGATCTTATCCGTGTCAGCCATAAGGCAGACGATCAAAGGACAAGGACCGATAAAATGAGGACGACTGCACCTAGGTCGGTCAACATGCGCTCAATTATGCTGGGCGCTTGTCGATGATGGAAAACAGGCCGTACCACTGCGCTTCCTCCTCGAGTGAGGACACTGGGAGCATAAATCCCGTAGGTAGCTCCAGAGCGCATCACACAGCACGCCGAAGAATACCGCGAACACGTAATTCCCCTAGGCACTCTGTAAAGCGGAATAGCACTTGCCCTGGCGGGGAGAACTTGAAATATGAACACACGCAACGAGGTGGGGTGGAGGGTGACGCTGCAGGGCAAGAGCGCACCGATATCGGAGTAAGTACTACTACTCCTATGAGCGAGCGGGGTGGAAATGTACCCAGGGGCCGTCCAGTTAACAGTTCTAAGCCGACCGTTAGCACGAGGAATACTGCGACGAAAGAAAGGAGAGCATTATACCATCGGAACGAAGGAGTCCATGCGACGAGGTAGAAGAAAGTGTTGCGTAGTCGCCGAACCGCGCAGCATATTTTCCCCTTATAACCCCTTCATCACACAGTCCATTTAGCCGCAAGTTCAGGCGTGGCCTCCTTCATGCAAGTGGACACTCGTGCTCTTCCATGGCGCTACTACCCAGCGCCTCCTCGGATGCACCCCCGTGCGAGGAGTGATGAGATAGCCATATCAATAGACGCATCGGACGCTTGCAGTATCGATTCAGGCCCAACCCGACTCGGCCACGGTGCGCATCTTGCATCGTCCCCTTCTGTTCTACCACTGGCAGCAGGCGGTGCGCGGGTTGATGTACAAGACATTTCGGAAGGAAGAGACAACTACAGTTGCGGTGACCTCGCTGGCAAGACATAGCTAAGTCTACCCGTAGAAGCTCGCGCTGTCTCGACGGGGTAAGCGAGTGACCCATGCTTGATTTGTGGTCGAATGATTCCCCAAAATTAGGCGGCAGTTGTAGAGCTCGTAGGGCGTATCGCTACTTGGGACCCGACGTAATACACGGCTTTTTATGTCGAGGAGAGGACCGTAATATCAAGATACAATGCGGCGGCAGCAGCAGAACGACGTTGTACTACCAGACTCATAGATAACGGGCTATCGATCAACGAATGCACTGTCCAGCACTAAACTGGGGCCAGGAGTTCGCTAAAAGAACGGGAGTATCGCAGAGGTACCCAAGCAAATCTGAGTCTAACTACCAGGGCAAATTCACTGAAAGATTGAGGACCGTCGAAGAGAGATGATACCTTCTTTGCGGAACAAATACGATAAGTCACTAATAACAAGATGAAGGGCCACCACACTTATTGGAGCTTACATCAAACGACGACCCCCAATTGTATAGGTCCGAGGGTGTACAGCGCTGCCGCCGACAGTCGTGTGACAAACGGGTCTTGAAACTCGAAGAGTATGAGGCTTGGTATGAGGGAAACATCAACTGACTACGTGACTATCCGATGCACCCTGAATCTGCCATATTAGACGGTCACGACGGTCACGGTGTTGGCCCGGGACTGTGAAGGTGAAAGGTGGGAATAACCCTTATCGGACATAAAATATTTGTGAGAGAGGCAGAGTTATAACTTAGCTATTTGATAACCCCAGATTTCATAAGATAACATCCGTGTGATGATTTCACCGTCTACTCACCGCTAACATTATGAACCTACTAGTTCTATCAAAGGGTCCGTAACCTAACAGTATAGGTACCACAGGTCAAAACTAATACGACCAAACAATTCGCCCGAATCCACATACATATGGCCGGAAACCAACTGGACGGCATCGCATTCAACGTGGGAGGCCCTCATAATAGGTCTATTGGTCGACTCCCCACTACATCCTAAAGCCATCCCTCCAACCGTCCACTTTCCATGTCATCATCTGGTGCCATATCAGCACCAACACAACATGGCCATAGTACGGGAATGGTTGCTCCATGCCCAGGTACGTCTCCAGGTCGTGTGGCGTTCGGCTCGCAGCGAGTACTAACTGGTGTGGAGCAGACAACTATGGGCACACGACGGCAATCAATATGCTCCCGGTCGATATTTTGCTGAAAATATTTGACTTCTGTCGAATAGATAGCAGTCGTCTTGGCATCTCCTTTCACCCTAGATCAGAATGGCCCACCCTGGTGCACGTATGCCAGCAATGGCGACAAATTGTGTTTGCGTCACCACGCCGTCTCGATCTAATGCTTCTCTGCACGTACAGAACGCCCGTCAGGAGGAATTTGGGTTACTGGCCACCCCTCCCAATCGTCGTGGACTATTTTACCTGGAACGGCACGGGCCGTGCACCCAATTACGAAGACGACGCCACCGCCGCGCTCGAGCACCCTGATCGGGTGCGCAGCATCAAGCTTGCTGTAACAAGCTCACAGTTAGGGAGACTAGCCCCGGTGATGCAGGAGCCATTCCCGGCGCTGACCGATCTTTGGCTTTCATCGAAGGATCGGAACGCGCCAGTCCTTCCTGTTGCATTCTTGGGTGGTTCCGCCCCAAGTTTACAAAAAATCTACTTAGCGGGCGTCTCCTTCACAGCATTACCCACCCTTCTTTTATCAGCCAGCGACCTCGTCTATCTTCGACTCCACGATATTCCCCAGAATGGTTATATTTCACCGGAAGCGATGGTCACGGGTCTGGCCGCGTTACCCAGGCTGGATACCCTTTGGATTTGGTTCAAATCGCAGACTTCTCACATCGATCAAAAACGCTCGCATCCTCTTTTACCACGGGACGTCCTTCCCTCTCTCCTCAACTTTAATTTTTGCGGCTTTAGCGAGTATTTGGAACACTTCTTAGCCCGGATCGACACCCCTCGACTCCACTGCTTCAAAATAACGTATTTCAACCGGCTCGACTTCCGGGTTCCTCAACTTTCCGGGTTCATCAGCCGCACGGAAAGCTTCGAGTTGACCGGGTTCAGGCACGCACGAGTCCGTTTTAATGTTGGAAACGCCTACATCAAACTCGATTCCGAACAAGGTGAACATCGTATAAATCGCCTCACTCTTCGCATTCTGTGCAAAGGGCTAGATTGGCAAGTTTCGCACCTGGCCCAGGTCCTCGGCCAATCTCCCGCCATGGTCTCTAGTGTGGACCGTCTCTCTATCGACGAAGACGACCTACAATCAGGTTGGCAAGACTATATGGACGACGCCAAATGGCTGCAACTCCTCCGCCCATTCACCGCCGTGAAAACGCTGCACGGATCTGAGCAGTTGGGTGGGCACATTGCTCTTGCGCTAGACGATATCAGCGGAGAGATGGTCACCGAGGTGTTGCCAGCCCTAGATTCGCTTTGGTTAGATGACCAGCCAGTGGGATCCGTTGAACAGTTCATCGCTGTGCGCCGGGACTCTGGTCACCCCGTGACCTTTGCCAGTGATAACTGAAGGGAGCCTCTTATCGACTGGGTCCCTTCGGAAATAGATATCCCGTACCAATTTCATACATACTGCACTATTTTTCTCATCCGCGTTTATGTACACCTGCATGTATGTATCTGTATTTACGACTCATCAGACAAAGACGCGGTTGCATGGCATATAATACATCAGGAAAAACCCCTCACGCTAGCGAAGCTTAAGCTTAAGCGCCCATGATTTATCCATAAGAGAGATACTGTAATGCACGGTCCCAAGTAGGGACTGTAAGTGCCGGTCTCTATATTGTGAATTTCATAACGAAGCATCTTCCTGGAGCGTATACGGCCCGGTTCAGATTCTTGCACGTTGTCGTCGCACTGCGACTCGGAGAAGCCCATGCGAACTGCCGGACGTCGCTCACCGCTGCCTGCTCTCGTGACTGCACGCCGCGAACTTGATCAAGAGTCAAGACAGTATCTGGGCTGTTTCCTCCTGCACAACCGACCTCTCCTGCTATCCTTCCAACTCAACATCGCCTTCGGGGATGCCTCACCATCCAGTGTAGAAAGTTGGTTCTGATCTCTAGGCTAGGATAGGAGTGCTCCTGGGAGTGCTTGCGGGAACGTGCAGACTGCAGGCGTGCGACCACTTCCACATCTAAACAGCACAACCAAAAAAATTAGCGGCGACCATTCGGCCGTGTGAATGCTATTCCACCAGTTGCCTCGCAAGTGACAACTGCGTCGATAACAGTACAGTATGGCCGTCATTGGCCGGGCGAAGTTTCAAAGTTTCAATATGCATGGCCGTGACGACTCGTGACGCGTGACTCGTGACTAGTGCGCGTGACTAACCATGGCTGTGTCCGGAAAAGTGGGCCGATGTTGGGGTGAAGGTACTGTAACACCAACAAATTTTTTTTTCCAGTTGATGCCGCTACGATAAAGAGTGCACATAACACGGCCCTAAACCAGCACTCCTGTCCTGTTCTCCTGTTTTCATTCATACCAACAGCGAGTTTGAGATAGTCGCGGTTACTTCAGGACGCTTCCTGGTGGTGGTTTTCCGACAAGCGACAAGGGAAGGTCCACGGAATTAGGGTCAGAAAACTCACTCATGGCACAACAAGTGCGTCGTTTCAGTGATTTTCCCCTTATTTAGACTGACCTTGCCGGGACAAAGCTCGTCGCTGGCGACGTCGTTATCGATGGATTCGTCGCTCATACATTTACTCGCGAGGACGCTAATAACTATTTCATGCTCCTGCTCAAAACACCACCTTCCCAGCGTTTCATGGGATACTATGGGATAGTGTACTATCAAGGCGCATGGTATATCACACGCAATGTCAATATGGTGCAAGGCACATCGCCAGGTATCCCGTTCTGCGCCACACCACTTCTGGATTACAATATTGGGGCAACCCACGGTACTGTCATACCCCAACGGCGATGGTCCCCGGCCGACGAAGTAGATGTTCGACGACACGTCGAAGGCGCTATGCTTCAGTTACCGATCTTCTTCATCAACCGCGACGGTGGCATTGGGTTCGGGTTGCCAGATATTCTTCGAGGTTGCGATCGCGATGTCCATAACGGGAATAACTTTGCACCACTTGGAGGCAGGACGATGACTCACATCCGGATCAACGTAAGTCTATCTCACGGTCAGTACATTCGGCGTAATAATGATCTAGCTTGTTCGACGGCACTGTTTGTAGTGGCCTGGCTATACGTACTGGAAGCGCCAGGTTGCCACCCGTGATGAGACTCATGCGCGCAATCCGATCACTTTGGCGCGCTTTATGAAGCATCTCGGTACCTCTGTGGACAAGTTCTTTAAGGTACGTTCCCCACGTCTCCGGGTATCATCGTCATTTGATGACGCCTTCCTCCAGGAGTGCATGGCTCACGGCTATGCAGCAACAGACCCTCGATGGCAGATTGGAACGCGCGGAGGGATCACGCAAGCGGAGGTGAAGGTCATTGGCGCCATCCATGTTTCCGCTAATAGCTGGATGCCCATCATTCAACTCACCCGATATGTGATCTAAACGCACTTTCCTATCTAGGTCTGAGATGGACTTCTGGTCCTCGGGGTTCTGTGCAGGTGATCAAAAATACATCGACTGGGACTTCTTATTCTGACCCAGTCCAATGGCGCAGTTCGGACCTTATCGATGAACGCTACAATACTGTAAATTCTGTATACCCTTACTGCTGCGGGATTGTTGCATCTTAGTATGGGTTCTGGATACTGCCGGGGCGATACTCTTTTTACTTCTTTTTCGGTGAGAGGGGTGCGAATTTTCCGCGTGTACTTACTTTTGAGTGAAATTACAGCAAAGTCCAAAACAGGGGGCCCCTTGCATAAACATGGACGACAGCTGACCTCCAAATTTGACGTGCGGGGTTCATAGTTAAGTATTGTTTGAAATTCTTGGGAAATTTGGTATCTCGCAAATATATAGTTATAAAATAGTTATCCATGGTATCAAATAGCTATCCTGGGACGGCACGCAGCAAAGGGCCTGCAGAGTTAAATTTTTATTTTATTTTATTTTAATTATTGCAAATAATTTCCCGTGAGAAAGCACTTCGGCATAGTTATCAGAACACCCTTTCAGATTCAGCCTGTACGCTAATTTGGACAAAAGGGGCCCTCTGTTTTGGACTTTGCTGTAGACGAAATTGCCTGAGTAAGGCCGACACTAATGCAAATCTAGAGCAAATGCCCCCGCTGCGCCATATAATTGTGTGGTGTCTGCCAGCCTCTAGCTGGCCCTGTCAGTGCCTGAGCCAGTAATTCCTCCTCTTTTACAGTACTCTCCGCTAATATGACGAAGAATAACTTTCGGGAGTTTGGGCATATGTCTGCGCAAATGAGGCACAGAAGTCATAGATAACTTGATATACTGTAGGAAGGGGAAACCCCGCTGACAAAATTTCGGGTCAAAACTTCGACCTTTCTGACCCCCTTCATCATACAGTCCATTCAAGTGCAAATTCAGACGTGGCCTCCTACTCTTCATACGAGTGGACCCTGGCGCTCTTCCGTAGTGGCGCTAAGGCGCCTCGGATGCACCCCCGTGGCTACAATGAAGAGTGGGGGAACGGAAAATAGTATCTAAAAGTCCAAGAGCCGCCTATGGCGAGCTCAGTGCCGTGGTCGACTCGCTGGTGCGCCGAACCGGAAGCATGACTAGTAACAAGCCGCGTATCCGAGAACAATGACGATCGAGTGAGAGAAGACCTGGAGAAGGGTTCCTGAGGCGCGGTGGGTATGCACGAGCGCTCCGACGGATGCACTGGAGTCAATATTCTCCAAAACCGTGACGGAAAAGGAGACCTGAAAGCGCCGAAGTGGCCATGAGAGAGAAGAGGAAAAGGAAAAGGTCATCGGACGTAATGACCCGAACACAACGACACCAAAGAGCAAGAGCTCGCGAAAAGGGAGAAAAAAACGGCCGGCATCGATGATATTGCCACGATAATAAACGGAAGTCCACCCTATCAGCGATTCGAACCGTGGGGATGGCCATCAATGAATGTAGTACAACGGAAGGTGTAGAGGTTGCTACTAGTATGGATATTATCGGCGAGCTATGCCACGCTATACTAATAGAGACCTTGGATGAGATAGCCGTATTCAATCGACGCACACACCTGGGGCCTGCAGTACCAATGCAGGCCCACTGGCAGCCAAACCCGACTACTGCACGGATCTTGCTTCGTCCCTTCTTCTGTTATGCCGGTAGGTGCGACGAAGGAAGAGTCAATTATAAAGGGTAAGGGGCAAGCGAGACTCCGGTCGCCGCCGAGCTGGGACCCAGATTGTAATTGAACCGAGCATTATTTGTTTTGTACGGAGGCCTTGGAATAATAAGACAGGTATAATTGAATTACAAGCGGATATTAAGGCCACTTATAATAATTTCTCTCAGTGATTATGGCCCCACGACTCTACTCATACTTTCATATCCGTTGCTGTACAGGATCCGTTCGTCAAATGACTGTCGGCGGTGGCGCTCAATCCTATAATATTCTCACACTTGGGAGTTGTGAGCTTCAATAGCTGTGATGGACTTTCATCTCCGTTATTAAAGGTCATCGTTATCCGTCTCTTCAGCAATCCTCAGTCTTACCCTAATTTCTAGTGGGAAATACCCTGGTTAAAAAGTCACGGTCTTGCTTGACAACATTTACCCCGGGTCATCCCCGAATACTCCCGTTCGTTAGCGAACCTCTGACCCCAGTTTGGTGCTGTACATCGGATTCATTGAGTTATCCACCGTTATCTATTAATTGGTTACGGGCGGCTCAATATGAGAAGCCGTAAATTACTCGTCGGGCGTCCAGGAAATGATATATCCCACGAGCTTCACACACACCTGAGGATGGGGTCCTTACTTCGTTCGAGGCTTCTGGGCTCTCTCGTGTGCTCGGTATTGGACGCTAAGGCTGAGAAATAACCCCTATCATACATAAAATATTTGTGGGCGGGAAGACATCCACGGACAGGCGGGCTTGAAGTTTAATGAAACTACTACGGTGTGCGTGCGCCCTCCCTAATTCACGACACATGAACAGGATTACGACTCCCAAAGCGCTCGCCGTAATCCGGCGGTGGGTACAAGTACTAGATAAGAGCGAGCCGCATTATTTTCCCGCCCCAGTGCTCTTACTGCTTCGGTTAATGAGCTCTCTCCGGTGTGTTTATGCACTCGTTTACCTCATGGTTAGACTAACTGACTGATGATTGGTCACCCCTAGAAGAGTAACTGTTCACTCTCATGCCGTCTTCTGGTGCTATTTCAGCACTGACACAACATGGGAAAGGCATGAAGACGGGAGAGATTGTTCAAAGTCACAGACAAGGTACGTCTTCAAGCATCAAGTTCATGTGTGGCGCCTGCAACGAGTATTGACCTGTGTTGAATAGGCGAGAGTTACAGACACGCAACGACAATCGATATGCTCCCAAACGATGTTCTAACAGAAGTATTTGCCTTCTGTCAAATGGATGGTAACCGTTATAAGATCTCCTTTCGCCCCAGTTCAGAATGGCATAGACTGGTGCACGTATGCCGGCGATGGCGACATATCGTATTTGCTTCGCCAGGCAGTCTCGAATTGACGCTTCTCTGCACGTACGGGACCCCTGTCAGGAAGAATCTGAGATGCTGGCCACCCCTCCCAATCATCGTGGACTACTTCACATCCTGGGGCCGCAGGAGCCCTGCCGCTAATTACGAAGATGACGTCATTGCCGCGCTCGAGAACCCTGATCGGGTGCGCGGCATCAAGCTTGCTGTAACGAGCTCGCTGTTGAGGATGGCGGCCCCGGTGACACAAGTCCCGTTTCCGGCGCTGGCAGATCTTTGGCTTTCACCGAAAGATCAGAACGTACTGGTCCTCCCTGGTGCATTTTTGGGGAGTTCTGCCCCACAGTTACGTGGAATCTACATAGAAGGCATCTCCTTCCCGGAGTTGCCCACCCTTCTTTCGTCCGCCATTAACCTTGTCAGTCTTCGACTCGAGAATATTCCCCAGAATGGTTTCATTTCACCAGAGGCGATAGTCACGGGCCTTGCCGCGTCAATAAGGCTGGATAGCCTTTGTATTTGGTTCAAGCCGCAAACTTCTCGCCTTGAACGAGGACACTCACCTCCCTTAACCCGGACCATTTTCCCCTCGCTCGTCACCTTTAATTTCCGTGGTTTGAGCGAGTATTTGGAGGACCTTTTGGCCGTAATCGACACGCCTCAACTCCACCATTTCAAAGTAACGTACTTCAACCAGCTCGACTTCCAGGTTCCCCAACTCTCCCAATTCATTGGCCGCGCGGAAAACTTCGAGCTAGCCCGGTTTAGGCATGCGCACATGCGGTTTAATACTAGCAACGTCAACATGAGACTTGAGTCTGAACAAGGAGAACACCGAATAGGTCGTTTTACTCTCCGTATCTTGTCCCAAGGGCTAGACTGGCAAGTTTCGCACCTGGCCCAGATCCTCGATCAATCACTCGCCCTTGTCTCTAATGTGGGCCATCTCTCGATCGACGAGGATGAACTACAACCAGGTTGGCAAGACGACATGGATGACGCTGGCTGGCTGGAACTCCTCCTCCCATTTACCGCTGCGGAGATGTTGCGTGGATCTGAACAATTGGCCGGGCACATTGCTCTCGCGCTGGACAATGTTAGTGGGGAGATGGTCACTGAAGTGTTGCCAGCTCTGAATGCGCTTGTGTTAGACGACCAGCTGGTGAGATCCGTTGAGCAGTTTATCGCTGTGCGCCGGTTCTCTGGTCGCCCCGTGACCTTCACGTCTTAATCGACTCTGGTAGATAGAGTGTCTCTGTACTGTACGATCGGAGACTTTTGCCAATTTCACAATGAGATATGACACGATCATGTGACATACAACGACACGCATTCCCGGCGTGTATACGGCCCGGTTACCATTGCCATGCGAACAGCTCTCCACCGTTTTCCATCGCTCCTCACCAACATGATTGTACTCCGAATTTTTTACCAAGCTGCATTCAGGCTGCTTCCTCCCGCACAACCGACCTCCACTTCCAACTTGTCACCATCGGGTGCCTCACCGTCCAGTACTGTTTCTGCGTCCAGGTCCTACACATGGGTCATCTCCTTTGTGGGGCGAGACCGAATTTTGTGCACAAAATATGAACCAAGATTGGTGGCGTCTTCTTCAGTTCGTGCAGTTCTGGAGTTCTACCACTATATCTCATAAGGACGGCGTCTTTGTCACCCACAAACTCTTTTTGTTTAGCTGATGCAGCCCACGATGAAGCATTGATGAAGCGGGCCGAAAACCATGCGTATTCCCGATCACGGCCCCTGTTGTTCCGTTTATGCATGAACCACGAGTTTTTGAAGCAGGTTCGGTTAGTCCTTTTCGTGTGCACCCTGAATATGTAACCGACGGTGGGCACTGAAATAGAGAATGGAGGATCCACAGGACTGGTTATAAGCTTTCTACTTCGCACCAGTTCTAATATAACGCAACTCACCGCTCATGAACCCGCAACAAGTGAGTCAGTTTGGTAATTCCTCTCTTATTCGTTCTGACGTTGCTGGTACAAAGCGCATCACCCCTGCTAGCGACGTCGTTGCCGACGGATTCGTCGCTCGTACATTTTCGCCCGAAGACGCTAATAACTACTTCACGCTCCTACTCAGGACGCCACGTTACCAGCACTTCATACGATACTATGGGTTGGCATACCATCAAGGCGCATGGTACATCACACACAATGCCAACTTGGTGCAGGGCACATCGCCAGGCATCCCGTTTCAAACGACTCCGCTTCTGGACTATAGTAGTAGGACAACCCACGGTACTGTCGTCCCACAAAGGCGATGGACCCCGACCGACGAGGTGGACTTTCGACGCCAGGTCGATGGCGCCACTCTTGAATTGCCCATCTTCTTCGTCAACCGCAATGGTGGCATAGGGTTCCGACTGCCGGATATCCTTCGTGGTCGCGATCGCGATCTCCATAACGCGGAGAAGTTTGCACCACTCGGTGGAAGTGCAACAGCGCAGATCCGGATCAACGTGAGTTCACCTCTCTGTTACCACGGCCAGCAACAATCCAACTCGTTCCTTCTATGGCAGTGGCCTGGCTATAGGAGCTGGAAGCGTCAGATAAACACCCGAGACGAGACACACGCACGGAATCCAATCAGCATGGCGCGCCTTATGAAGGCCGTCGGCACCTCTTTGAATAATTTCTTCAGGGTAACCATTCTTACGTGTCCGTTATTCTCGCCGTCAATTGATGCCTTCCTCCAGGAGTGCATGGCTCACGGCTATGTGGCGACAGACCCTCGATGGCAAATTGGGAGCGGCAGGATCACGCAAGATCATGTCAAAGTTATTGGCGTCGTTCACGTTTCCGCTGGAAGCTGGATGCCCATCATACAACTTACCCAATGAGTGATCTGAAGGTACACGTGTCCACGGTCACCGTGGGACACAATACGCACGCCATTGACGAACACCAAGTATTGTAACTTCTGTATAGTGTCTGCATTGTTATATCTTAGTAGAGATCCTAGACACTACCGCGATACTCTTTTTTGGGGTGGGGTGCGAGTTTTCCGCATGTACTTTACTTTTAGTGTGACTCGACTTTTCGAAACCTGATCGTATTTCAAGTGCGAACAAGGCCAGTGCTAATGCAAATCTAGAATAAATGCCTCCGTTGCGCTGTCGTGCTGACAACATGATGCAGGCGGCCACAGTGCGGTGCGTCTACCAGCCTTCGGCCAGCCCTGCCCATTGGTAATTCATCATCCTTTCTACAGTACTCCCCTTTACTGTAACGGAGAATTCCTGGGTACGAAAATGAGGTACAGCAGCCGTAAATGAGCGGGAAAGGACACCCAACAAACACCCCAACAAAATGAACGCCCGAGTCGGGGCGTGGGATGGACACTGGATGGAATGACACTAGATGGACTCAAGAATGGACTTCAACCATTGTCCAGGGGCAACCGTGCCCGGGATGCCCCCTCACGGCCATCAAAGCCGGACGATCACGCGTGCGAATCTGTCAATACTCACGACGTATTTCGGTTAGGATTGGCAGCACCTGAAGTATAAACACGAGGGACTAACGGATGCCACGAGGTCGACGATCCGAGGACCGATAAAGAGAATGACTGGGTAGACACCCGCGTCTGTCAGTTGGCGTGTGCTTATCCACAGCAGGGCGCTGAGTCAGGCCTAGTCAGGAGCGGCGCGCCTTGTCGTGGTGGAGAACAGGCCGTACCAGGGAGGGATGATCTCGGCGTACCATGCCTGCGCGTAGTTCTGGAATGCGCCGTACGGCTCCACGGAGCACACCGCAAGCACGTACCTTTCCGCGGGCACACCCAGACCCCTTCTCGCGCCCCGCGGCGGGCGAACAGCCCGATACGTCGTACAGAAGGACGACGGTCCCGGCGACGAAGAGGAGTATGAACGCATGCGATTCTATCCATACATACGATGGTCAATGTCTGGAGTGCAACGTAAAGTAAATGCGTGCGGAGCCTGCAAGTGGCATCGTCAATGAGATACGCATGAGCTGTGGGCGCTACAGTATACCAATAGAACGAGGACGAGATACGCACGTTCAATGGACGAACAACATGTAGCCCGTAGCATTGATCCAAGCACAGGCCCAACTTGAGGACACATCTCCCTATTGTACCAGTGGGTGATGCCGATGTGTGAAATAGCACAAGGCTTGTTGACGAGGAGAAGGAATCAATTGTCGTTTCGCCCAGCGAACACCAATCTTACCATAAGGTTAGGGGTAAGTCTGACAAATTGATTCCGAGCTCCTCCTGTCATACTGTAACGCAGAACATCTTCCACACGAGTAGTTCGAGTCCAGTTCGAGTCCTCGGCAAAGTGAAGAGCTTGAACAAGGAAAAGAACTGGAGAAGGACTAATACTGATCCTTACTATGGGGAGAACGACCTTTGGTGAGACGCCCTGCGATTCGTCACTCGCTTCGCTCAAGAATTCGCTTCAAGATTCACTTACAAGTGAGGCTCTATGTCGCGCCTGATTGCGTTGGGACACGTACTAGCCTAGACTCGGAGAGTATCGGAGTCTATCAAAGGGAAAGCCGCCATACAGTGGTCCGGCGACAGTCGTCAGCAATGCTGTGCGCACCGGATCCTATCACGACTTCTTTCTTCGGTCGGGTGCTTCATTCCTTGCCTCGTTCACTTAATATCAGTCGTTGATGATTCCTCGCGTAGTAGGTTGAATAGTCCCTCATGGGGTATCACCTCTCTTCGATAGTCCTTAGTCTTGCCGTAACTCCTGGTGGTGGATCTTCCCTGGTTATAAAAACAGTTTCATATGAAGGCGTCTTCCTATCTGCAGTATTCCCGTTCTTAAAGCAATTTCTGGTCGCGGTGCGGTGCTGTTGAAGTACAGCCTCACAATGCTACCAGTTCATCTGGTATTGTCCTGAGGCCGTGAAGCGAAATCCTTGAACCAATCCAATGTACCCTTCTGTCGTACAAAATACGGTAAACTTGTCTCTTCTCTTCACTTTATCAATAACCTCCTTCGGTACTCTTCCTGGTTTGCCTTTGATCCCTGCGCCGCCTCGATGGCCCACTACGACATATTTCGCCACCATCTTGCAACCAAGTATCCTGCCTACGGACACGCACTTTGGGAGCCAAGTCCAGGAGGTCGATATCCCGCCGTGGCGGTTGGTGACGTCGGTTTCACTCGGGAGGGCCAATTCCACCGTCTTTTCAATGTTTTGCTTAGCCCAAACGATCCGTCGCATAGACTTGGTGTTCCAGACGAAAACGCACAACTTAGACCCCGCGTAGAAGATCATGTTATCACCGGCATGCTACGTCCCCATAACTTTTGTTCAGAAGGAGTTGCTTTGGACTCTGAACCAGCGGTATTCGCTAAAGAGTAACTGAGAGTACAGTCTAAATGCCATGTCACTCACTTTCTCACTACAGGCCAAGAAACCCCGGCGAGGTTTCATTCTCGTGCAGAAAAAAGCAAGGCGCCGCCGTGCTGTCCCTTCCAATACAGGCAAGGTGCGAGAACACTGTAGCACTTGGGGATTTCGGCGACTGGGCGATCGAACACATCGACCGTTGGTTCGCCTGGGCCCGAGAGCTTGGTATGGGGATCAACCGGATGGAAGATATCATTCTGGTCACTGGGGCTCATCTCACAAGATCTTGGACTAATGTCGCTTTCCTCGAGGGCCAGACAGACGCACGGGTATCATTCAGGGTTCAAGTAGTCGCAGATACCAGCATCAACTGGGACGTCTCACCCGACCGCGTAATGGGCGCTGTGTTAAGTTATGGCCCTACTGGGGAGGTACGACGGAATGTTATTTGTGTCAACCCGACGAATCTTGGGTCACCATTAACTCACTTTAGAACCTACCTGAGGACCAGTGCATATTTCTACGAGGGTATCGCGTCACTCGTAGGCTCATGATATTACCACGTCTGAAAGGGGCGGCTGGACCCGGTCCAGACTCCAAGGGCTCCGACTCTGAGCGGGACATGGAACTCATACCGATATCGACTGTACCAGAGGTAAAGTGCTATTTTTGGCGTTTTCAAGTCCCCATTTCAAGTGTCAAAGTACCGTGACCCTCTCCACATATTATTGGAATACGTCGCCGAAGTGAGTACTGTAAAAACACGTCATTTTCACTACGTATTCGACACTAATATGAACTGAACAGAGCGCACCTGATTGCGATATGGTCCTCGTTCATGATGATGACCTGGCACGGCTTGATGGATTTGGTGATGATACTGTGAGTAGAAGTTTACTCAGTACGCTGTATTATTTATATCTGCATGCCTGTAGTCACTAGACTTTCTCCAGCCGGGTGCAGTGGCGACTCACCTGCGACGCTCCAAGCCTGAGATTCGTGAGGTTCCATTCCTCCCAAGTAAGCCCTTACCAGTGTATCATCCTCACAGTTAGCACGTCTACACAAAAATCTGTCGTCAGGTATCAAAGATGCAAATGCCGACACAAAAACCCTCAGGGCAGCCACGCTCTCAGGATCGCACGTATTCGAAGGGAGGGGTGAGTTCTACGTCCTGCGGAGGTTGCTTCTAGACTGCATCAATTCTGACAGCTCTGCCGCCGCCGACATCCCTTGGAGTCGCTGCTCGTTCACTTACTTCCACGGGCCAGCCCCAATCGAGTCAATTTAGTGGCTCTGTGATTACTCCGTTGCTGCCGCGGCCGCCCTTTGGAATCTTTACTCGCACATCTGCCGCCGCCAATATAAACCAAGTGAGTCAAATTGGTGGTTCATTGTCCCTCTATCTAACATTCCTTTGAGGGCAACATATCTACTGGCGACGTTCTCGTCGATGGATTCGTTTCTCAAACATTCAAACCCGAGGACGCTAATAACTACTTCATGCTCCTGCTCAGGACACCACATTCTCAGCACTTTCTGCGCTACTATGAGATAGTCTATCATCAAGGTGCATGGTATATCACGCACAACGCCAACTTGGTGCAAGGCACATCACCAGGCGTTCCGTTCCAAACCACACCACTTCTGGATTATAGTAGTAGGGCAACACAAGGTACCGTTTTACCCCAGCAGCGATGGACCCCGGCCGACGAAGTGGATGTTCGACGGCACGTCGAAGGCGCTGACCTCCAGCTGCCCATATACTTCATCAATAGAAACGGTAGTATTGGGTTCCCCTTGCCAGATATCCTCCGAGGATGCGATCACGATCTCCATAACGCGAATGACTTTGCGTCACTTGGGGGCAGGACCACGACTCACATCAGGATCAACGTAAGTCTACCTCTCGGTTACAGTGGGCGGTAATCATAATCTAACTCGTTCTACGACCCCACTCGTAGTGGCCCGGCTATGGGTGCTGGAAGCGCCAGGTTGCTACCCGTGATGGGACCCATGCGCGGAATCCAATCACTTCGGGGCGCTTTATGAAGTATATCGGTATCGCTGTGGACAAGTTCCTTCTGGTACGTTCCTCAGGTCTCCGGTATCCCTGTCATTTGATGACGCCTTCCTCTAGGAGTGCATAGCTCACGGCTCTGTTTCCACAGAGCCCCGATGGCAGATTGGAGGGCATGGAGGTATCACGCAAGCGGAGGTGAAGGTCATTGGCGCCATCCATATTTCCGCTGGGAGCTGGATGCCCATCATCCAACTCACCCGATATGTCTACTGATGGCACACGTGTCACCTTCCTGTCTATGTCTGGGGTAGACTCTTGGTCCTTATGCCCCTGCGCCGATATTACAGGGGCAACTGCTCATGGTTAGTTAAATATACATCGGCTCGTTCCGATTCTGAACAATGTAAGGACTACGTCCTTGCTAGGCTCGCAACGAGCAAGGCAACAAGGGATAATATTAGACTTAACTAAATTACAAAGCTTATTATAATACTGTATATACTTTACACGGCACGAACATCGAATCTATGCCTCGACGACCTCGACCTTTGCTAAACGATTCTGTCTGCGTCCGCTGCGTCCGTGCTCCCGTGCACTTCAGTGTTTTTTTTTTTTTTTTTTGATCAATTTATATTCCGGGATGCGTAGCACATAGTTACAGACCAGACGCAGCGAGAACCCACTACAGTTATTGACCCGCCTAGTTGGGAAGGGGGTCACAGCTATCACGTTGACACGCGGCCCGTCTGAGGGGACTCGCGCGGCAAGAGCCTCTAGAGCCGTAGCCGACGGATTGCACTTCAGTGTTTCCTATTATGATCTTATCTATCACCTCTATCTACACTTTCCCTATACTCGTTTAACTCTACACCAACAGTCACTGTGAGGTGCAATTCGGATGCTATTGATGAACACTATAGTACTGGATAATATATACTGCCGGGTGATGCTCTTTTTGAGGAGGTTTTTTTTAGTGGGGAAACAATTTTTCCGCATATACTTTACCTCAAGGCAATTGCCTAGATGAGATCTGATCATTTGTTCTACTGTACCTGAAAGTGCAAATCTGGAACAAATGCCTCTGCTGTGCTGACTGTCCAATGTGCCTCTTATTGGTATTTTATCATACTCTCACAATACACTCTTTGACTGCAACGGAGAGCAACTCACTGAAGTTCTTAGGTAGTATATGTAGGCAAACGAGGTGTGGAAGTAACAGGAAAGACCACAACAAATACTTGGGTCTAAACCTCTCGCTCAAGTCATAAGTGTAACACGAGACTCAACCCAACTGGTATCCTTGACCACTGTGGATGTGCAACTGTATCACCTTCCACACGGTTATCATCGCCGGACGACCGCGTGCGCACATCTGCCCACCCGCATTCGACGTCCACCCTAGCCAGGACTGGCAGCGCCGCCCAAAGCATAGCCACAAAGAACAAAGATCCATAGTGGATGCTGCCCATCCTATCGGCAAAGAGGCCAACGATCAGCGGACCAACAAACTTGAACGAGGATGACTGGTGCTCACTGGGTCAGTCTGCCTCTGTCAGGATCTGCAAAAGTGGACCCTGTCAAAGCTGTCAGGGAATGGTTGCCGACTGTCACTGACCAGTCCTTGATAGCTTTGACAGGGTCCACCCTTGCAGATGAGCGTACGATCCTTCTTTCACTGCGGGACGTACCTTTCCGGTGACGGAGAACAGGCTGTACCGCCGCGCCTCATCGGCCTCATCCCCGGAAACGACGACCCGGCGTACAATATCCGCGTGTAGCTCGAATGCGCCGTTCACGCCCTGAAGTACACCGCAAAGACATATATTTCCGCGGGAGCATGCAAACTCTACCAGATTGGAAGGCCCAACACCAACGCCGCCCCACAAATCGCATATCCGAACTCGGCCATGAATACGGAAGTGACCATAATCAGGGCTGGGGCCAAGTTAAAAAAACGTGGTCATCCGGGCCTGTCAATCAGATCCTAATCAGACGCCATCGTCTGGGATGCGCGCACCGCCACTGCATTGAGAAGGCAGTCAGCAACCCTATCCACGTCATCGCAGGTAACTGGAGCACGTCTGCCCAACACACAGACAACTTTGTATTCACAGTAGGAGGTAACGTACCTCTAAATGCTTTGTCTGCGCGTCTTTCCCTAATTCGGACGTGGTTCCGAACAACAACGTTACGCATTTATACGGTACTATGAATACCAGGATAATTGCCCGGAGGGAGAAAGAGGAAAAAATCAGGGAGAAATAGGAATCTGCAGGATAACATTCGCTCATGCGCACGAGCTCCTCTAGGCCGGACAGTAATCTCTCTGGAGTTAGGCAGGTGGGCACATAACTGCTGCGAGTTCATCGTCGGAGGGTTGCACTGTCGACGATCACTGGATATGTTAAGATCTATAGTTAGACGTGATAGGGTCAACGGTTCGCATAGGCTAAGTTCGAATATTTGGATGATTTGTGGTGGTGGTGAGAATAGATTGCAAAGTGACCACTGTTGTTTCACGCTGCTCGTGATCTCTGTGCGGCCGTTCGACCACAAAGCCTCTTTGGGATTGTTACGCTTGCCGCGCTTATGACCGAGTACGCGCCCTTTGCTGTAGAGTCTGGAAAACGCAAAGATGACCATGGTGGCGACGCAAAGACGACCATGGCAGCGATGCAAAGATGGCTGTAGTTGTATGGGCCCGGGGGCGCTAGCCTGAGCAGCGTGAGAGCACGCAATGTGTAAGCAAACTGAAGGCTATTGTCAAACAGCACCGCTCTTCACAATAACACCGCGCAATTATGGTATAGTGGATTGTATGGATAATCTGACTCTCTCATCGGGGCGGGACTACCTACGATTCCTGCAGCCGCAATGGCCCACTACGACATTTTTCGCCACCATCTTGCAATCAAGTATCCCGCCTACGGACACGCACTCTGGGAGCCAAGTCCAGGAGGTCGATATCCCGCCGTGGCGGTTGGCGACGTCGGTTTCATTCGGGAGGGGCAATTCCACCGTCTTTTCAACGTTTTGCTTAGCCCAAGAGATCCGTCCCATAGACTTGGTATCCCAGAAGAGAACGAACAGCTTAGACCCCGCGTCGAAGATCACATCATCCCAGGGACGCTTAGTCCCAACCATTTTTGTTCAGCAGGAGTCGCCTTGGAATCTGAACCGGGGGTATTTGCCACTGGGTAACTAAAAGCATAGTTTAAATGTCGTGTCACTCAACTCACACATTTTCAGGCCAAAAAACCCCGCGGAGGTCACATTTTTGTGCAGAAGGAAGCAAGGCGCCGTGCTATCCCTTCCAATACAAGCAAAGTGTGAGAACACTGTAGCACTCGGAGATTTTGGCGAGTGGATGATCAACCACATCGACCGCTGGTTCGCCTGGGCCCGAGAGCTCGGTATGGGGATTAACCGGATGGAAGATATCGTTTTGGTCACTGGAGTTCATCGCACAAGATCTTGGACTAATGTCGCTTTCCTCGAGGGCCAGACAGACTCACGAGTGTCGTTCGAGGTTCAAGTAGCCGCAGATACCAACATCAACTGGCGTTTTTCACCCGACCGGATTATAGGAGCTGTGTTGAACCGTGGCCCCGTTGGACAGGTACGATGGAATGCTATTTGTGATCGATGAGTCTTGGGTTACCTTTAACTCGATCTAGGACCTACCTGAGGACCAGTGCATATTTATACGAGGGTATCGCGTCACTCGCAAGCTCATGATCTTGCCACGGCTCAAAGGGGCGGCCGGACCCAATCCGGACCCTAAAGGCCCCAACTCCGAGCCAGACGTGGAACTTGTACCGATATCGACTGTACCAGAGGTAAAGTGCTCTTTTGGCGTTTTCTGGTCGTCGTCTTGACTGTCAAAGTATCGGGACCCTCTTCACATACTACTGGAATACATCGCCGAAGTGAGAACTGTTGACTTTTTCTCCACGCATTCGATACTAACATGGACTGAACAGAGTACACCTGATTGCGATATGGTCCTCGTTCATGACGACGACCTGGCGCGGCTTGATGGATTTGACGATGACACTGTGAGTAGAAGTTTATGCAGTACCCGGTTTAATTTATATCTACATGCATGCAGTCACCAGACTCTCTCCAAGTGGATGCAGTGGCGGCTCTCCTGCGACGCTCTAAGCCTGAGATTCGTGAGGTCCCATTCCACCCGGGTAGGCTCTTACCAAAATTTTAGCTTCTCTGTTTCTCACATTGGAGACGCCTTCACAAAAGGTCTACCGCCAGGTAGCAAGGATGCAAATTCCAATATACAAACCGTCAGGGCAGCTATGCTCTCAGGCTCGCATATATTCGAAGGGCGGCGTGAGTTCTGCATCCTGCAGATGTTGCTTCTAAGCTCCATTACTTACTTCTGACAGCTCCGTTTTCATCTCCGACGTCCTCTGGACTCGTCCGACTCGCTCGTACCATCACCCCCATCAACAGTTCTCCAGCCCGACTCGGGTCTAATTCTACTTTACACAATCTCGCCCCGCTCGTCGGCGGCGGGGGGAACGGTCAGACCGAGGTGCTCTCCTGGACCTCTCAGGATCCCCGACAGAGCCAGTTGTTTTCCCCATGGGGCGTCCTCTACCGGTTCCAGACCGACACCAACGCACATGGCCAGAGCACAACCACTCTTTGGCGGGCGAAACGTGTGAACAAGGAGGATATAGTGGCCAAACTTGAATGGGCTCCTGGAGGGGGCCTCGGACGCGCTGTGATCCGGAAGAACATCATTCCTATGGCCGACTTGATCCGCCAGGATCCGCGGATGCCTGATTCAAGAATATTCCACGCTCCCGACGGTCTCCAGTACAGGTGGAGATCAAGTACTAACAGCCACGACATTGTGTTACAAGATCCCAACAACAATGTGATTGCCTTCGTTCGCCCCACTCGGCCAACACGCTATCAGTTGGGGGACGTATATGCGGAGCTTCATTTTGTCCGCTCGGCCGGCGCAGGCATCGTGATGCATCCACCGTTTATGGACATGGTCACGGTGACCGCGATGCTCTACAGATTTGCGTCGGCGTTCAACTTGTGATAGGCGTCGCGATCCCGAGTTATTTTGTTTCCCAACTTATAGAGGGCCAGGGTACTGAATCGTTTGTTCAAACGTCGTGTGGGGCATTCAGCACATTTCCATGTTACTTGTGTTTTACTCACATATGTAATCTTCGCACTACGGACCCGCGCAGTGAAGAGGCGTACTTCTGTCTCCGCAAGGACACGTGTTGTATTCGTATGGATCCCGGAGGACTACTAGTATGAATCAAGGGCTTGGGAGAGTAATACGACCTGCAACTGATACTTGCGAGCGTGGCCACCGTCGAGATTTGAACGTTGATAGGCCTGCGAGTATGGCCAACGATGATATTGTAAATATGCACATAATGCCTCCGCTCAGTCTGCCGTGCCGTCAGCTGGCTAACACATTGATTGAGTCCGATATGTATGCCGACCTTCAACCAGCTCTGCTGGTAATCCATCACTCACTAGTACTAAAACAGAGAGTAACTTATTGCCTTGGGCAATACTGTATATGTTCGCTGCGGAACCCCGTAAATAAACAAAAATTTAGAGTTGCCAGTAGCCCGTAACTGCACCACGAGGTTCAACCCCATTGGCACCCTCAACCACTATCCGGCTGTGTAATCGTGTCACCCTCCGCCTCATGGCCATCATCGCCGGACGACCACGCCCGCGCATCTGTCCGCCCACGTTCGACGTCCACCCCAGCCAGGACCGGTAGCGCCGCCCAAAGCATGGCCACGAGGAACAAAAACCCATAGCGGATGTTGCCCGTCCTATCAGCCAAGAGGCCAACGATCAGCGGTCCGATAAACGAGGACGACTGGGGGCACGGGGGTCAGTCTGCCATCAGCATGCGGCAACGCGGGACGCACCTTGTCGGTGATGGAGAACAGGCCGTACCACCGCGCCTCCTCCCCGGGCGGAATAATCTCGGCGTACAGCGCCCGCGCGTAGCTCTGGAACGCGCCGTACACCGCGCCGAAGTACACCGCGAACGCGTACATCTCCGCGGGCACACGCAGACCCCACTTCGCGCCGCGGGGCGCGAACAGCCCGATGACGCCGTATGCAGGAATGACGCTCCCGGCGACGACGAGGAGTACGAGCACACGCAGCGAGGTGAGACCGAAGCGACGTTGCACGGCAGGCCACAGGAGCGCGCCGAGGATTCCCGCGCTAGGGGTGAGCACTCCGACGAGTACGAGTGAGCTGGGCGACATGTGAAGGGTCGTCTTCGCAAACAGGAGCGCCGTCGAGGTCAACGTTGTGAACCCTAAGTCGGTTGTTAGCATGAAGAGTAGCGCGATGGAGGGGGAACAGGATACTATACCATCGGAAAGAAGGAACCATGCGGCGAGGTAGCGGAAAGTGTTGCGCAGTCGCCGAATACTATGCCAACGCAACATGCTGCCCAACCTTTTCCACGCATCTACCACTTCCTGTCGCACGGTCCATTTAGCCGCCAGTGCAGGCGCCGTCTCCGGACGTTCGTCCGCGAGGAGACCCTCGCGCTCTTCCGTGACACCGCTACTCGGTGTATCCTGGGATGCGCTCGCGCCGGGCAGGAAGATGAGAGCGGGCACAGAAAAAAGCGCCCACCAAACCCCGGAGCCGCCAATGGCAAATCGCAGCGCCGTAGTCGATCCGCCAGCAAGCTGGACCGGAATCAACACGGCCAGCAGCAGCAGGATACCGGCCGTGTAACCGAGCGCGATTCCGAGAGAAGAAATGCGCGCAGTTGCGCGGGACAGCTTCTCTGTATCGCCGTGATCCGACGAGGGAAGGGACGAGGCTGCGAGGCGCGGCAGGTACGAATTGAGCACTACGATGGATGCGCTGAAGCCGATATTGGCCAGAACGGAGAGGAGACCAGCAAGCGGCCATACTGGGGAAGAGGAAGGAAGAAGGAAGAAGCAGAGGGACGAAATGGAACCGAGCGCAGCAAAACCGAAGAGCAAAGGCTTGCGGTACGAGGCTGTATCAATGGTGTCACTACGGTATCACATGCGCGTCAGACGGAATGGAAGCGCACCCCTGTCAGCGATTCCGCCCATAGAGATGACGGTCAACGCTTGCAACGCAACAGAAAGTGAATATGTGTAGAGGCTGCAATCGGTGAGCCAGCTGCAGACACCATACCAGGAGCACAACCACGAGAACCCAACACACCTGAAGCTAGCAGTATCGATCCAAGCCCATCCCAACTTGACTACGCATCTCGCTTCGTCCTCGTCCGTCATACCGGAAGGCGGTGAGGGGCGTGATGTACAAGGAGTCGTCTTGTCAGGGAGCAAGAACCCGTTGTCGCGCGCAAATTGCTCGAGACATATCGGAAGGAAGAGAGTGAGAGAGACGATTACAAAGACCTCGCTGGCAAAGGCATAGCTGAGCCAACCAAAGAGCTCGCGCCTGTGCTTTGACGACGAGGGACCCTCGCCAGCCATGTTGGGGTTAGGGTTATACCATTCATCTCGTGATTACACATTATTGACGCCTGTTTGGTCGCTGATTGTGTGGATGTCCGCCGTGGGAGTGGCCTACTGCGCCTTTCTTTCCAGCGTGAGCTCGGCGGCGAAGACGAAGTACCGTACAGAACGCTGTACGTACCGTAGATAGCTAGATCCAACGATAAATCAGGGCCGTAGAATATGTCGGACATAGCTGAGCTCAAACGTTTAGTAAAATCACTTCAGCAAGCCTCAACCGACCAGGTATGTCCCACCGTCCCGTTTTATCCGTGATTTTTGCTCACATTTTCTTCCCCATTTGATACAGGAAGTTGTCGATGTCCTGCAGGTGTTGAAGAAGGAGGCCAAGATCACAGAGGCCGTACTCAGAGTGCGTCTCATTGTTGTGTAATTTCCTTGCGCTGCTTCGCTCACACCGTCCCCCTCCAGGAGAGCAAAGCCGGCCTTGCGGTCGGGAAATTGCGCTCGCATGCATCAAAGGACGTCTCCGAACTCGCCAAAGAAATTGTGCGTACGTGGAAAACGGCAGTAGACAAAGAGAAGCAGGCTGCCGGTACGCACTCCAAGGGGGTGGCGAAAACCGCAGGTACGTGCGCCAACTGGCTTTATATGCGGTTTAAATTACGGAGTTCCAACCCGTCTTTTTTGCTGTAGCTCCTCCACCGCGCAAAGCGTCAACCGCTTCGGTGCCACCGTCGACCCCGACGACCTCCAACAACGGTGCTCGCTCGGCAAAGGGCGATGGTGTGAGCACCTCTATCACCGGCGACAAAACACGCGACAAGTGCATCGAAATGCTCTATGATGCGCTCGCGCTCGAGTCTGGTTTCCGTACGTTACGTGTTGTTGCCCTTGGCTCGCCTCTCCGTGACTACGGCTTACCTAATCCGCAGCATCTGATCTCATACTGCAGCGGGCGCGCACGGTAGAAGAGACGGTGTGCAAGGATTGCAAGGGAACCACCGCGACTTACAAGTCAAAGATCCGAATGCTATTTGTAAATCTCAAAGACAAGAACAACCCCGGCTTGCGCAGGAGCGTCACAGCCGGTGATATACCCGCCCAGACGTTTGCAAAAATGACCAGCCAGGTTTGTCTTGTCTTTCAATCGGAGAGACCGACTCTTTTTGACAACGTGTCTGTCTCACAGGAAATGGCTTCGGAGGAACGCAAGGCAGCTGACGCAAAGATCGAAGAAGACAACTTGTTCTTATCTCTCGGCGCAGGCGAAAAGCAGGCGGAAACAGATGCCTTCCAGTGTGGCCGGTGCAAGCAGGTGCGAAGATTATCTGAGCGATCTTTTACTCCCTGTCTTATCGCGCCCCTCTTATATCAGAGGAAATGTCGTTACCGCCAAGCCCAGACACGGAGCGCTGACGAACCAATGACTGTAAGTTTTCGATCTTCAACTTTTTGATGCTTGATGCGCTGACTGTTCTATCAACAGACCTTCGTAACGTGCGTTTTTTTCCCTGTATCTCATTCGTTCCTCATCCTTAACTTTTGTGACAGTTGCACGAACTGCAACCACAGGTGGAAGTTCTCGTAGATCGACACTTTCCTCCACCGTGCGCTTTAGCTTAAATTCCCTTAGTTTGTTCTGCCTCCCTTTGCTTTCCGTAAATTGTACGTTGCAGTGTTTGGGCCGATTCAAAGACGCCCGCATACATACCAGTTCCTTTTGTTCCCTGGGGTTGAGATGAATGTTTTCATTTCGGTAGCCTGAGAAGCGTGTCTGATGGCCTAATGACATATCCGGCAATTGGGGTAGTGTGCTTCCATACTGATTCTTCTTGGCCGAGACGCGGTTATACATGGTGATGATACTACATACATGATCTGAAAACGAGTATTCCGCAAGTTGTGAGGATACGTGAGGCCTACGCCTACCTGGTGGCCTTCATGCCTCACGCCGTGGTAGCGCTTTCCAGCCCTTCTTGAGCCCTAAACGTTCGATAAGGCTCGCCGGCATGCAATACACCGGGTCGAGGTCGTCTAACCCAGGGTAACCAAGCAGCGAAAGGCCTGCAACGCCAAACAACGTGTGGAACACGTCCACCATGTCACCCGGGCGGTCCGCTATGCCACCGCCGTCCGGGTCCTAAGGGGGGAGGGGTGGGATCTCTCCTGAGGACCCAAGACGACCAAACACGCGCGAGAACGCCGAAAGAGCAAAACACACCTGAGCCGAGAGGATGAAGCGCGTGAGCGCCGTGGCGTCGATCCACGTGAGCTTGTTCAGGATCGCCATGGAGGAGAGCACCCAATAGCTGTAACACACCTAGTCCCGCGGGTCAGCAGGAAAAAAGGACGAGGCATATGTATGCACGCACGTCTTCGAGCTTTTCGGGTCGCCCGTTCAGCCCCCCGTTGGGCAGCTGCCTCTCGGCAAGCCACCATCCGAGCGTCGACACGTCGATCACGTCCAATCGATCGAGGATCGCGAGTGCAGCCGTGCACACCCACACTGCGCGGCGGAACCAGGGCAGGCAGGGGGTTATGAGGGGTTGTAATAAGGGGTCCAGGACGCACCTTGCGCCGCGTGGCTCTCGGCGCCGGCGACGCGGCCAAAGCCGCCGTCAAAGTTCCGGCACGCGGCGAGGTACGCCACGGTGCGCGCGCGGTCGAGCCTGTCGAGCGCGCCGAGCAACGACAGCGCAGATACGGCGCAGTACAGGAAGCGCGTGTCCGTCTCGCCGAACGCGTCGCCCGCAAAGACGCCCGAGGGCTGCTGCAGGCCCAGGACGACTGTTTTTGCGGCACCCGATGATGAGCAGATGTCGCGTACGTGGGACGGGACGGGACGTACAGTCGATTACGCGCGGTGCGTCGATGCGCGCGAGGGCGTCGTGCGTTGCGAGGACTTGGATGGCGCTGAGCGTCGATAGAATATGGGCGTCGTGTCCTGGGTGCGCGCCGAAGGCGCCTTTGACGATCGTGGTATCAGCCGCTGCTCGTCCGCGGACAGCAGACGTGGCGTGGCGTACCTGCCTCGTCATCCCAACAGCTCATCACATACTCTATTGTCTCTTCCGCATCCAGCGCATCCTTGTGCTTCATTATACAAAGCGCGGTGACGCCCCAATAGACCGCGTTCATCCGGAGATGGGCCGTCATGTGGTAGGTCAGGTCATCCTTGTTCTGCGACCGACGCGGTGAGCAGTGTGTGGTTTTCCGTAAGAGATACCTACTTTTCCCAGGTTCTGGATGTATTTTACGTGGAGATTTGTGAGAAGTGTGTCAGACATGGTCGCCGTATTGTGTTCAAGTCGCGGCGAAAATGCCGGGAACCAACCCTGATTGGACTTGGCCGGCTGTCCTAGGATTAGATCTGGTGGCCACCAACCAACTCGATAAAAGAACGTTGATCTACTAGTCTTTACTCAAAGCACCTCATGTCCACATCTTCGATAAACGAGTCTTCCCCTACCTCTTACGGCGTCTCTCCGGCTATGGAGGGGCCATACAGAGCTTTTCATCGCCGAGACCTCTCTACTAGTAGTATCACTACACCCGTATACTCGCAGCAGGATAGCCACGATGAGGGCGAAGGCACGCCCTTGCGCACCCTCGACAACGTCCGTGATCAAGTAGCCGCCCACGTCGCAGTGCGCATGATGCGCAAGCTCAAGACGGCCGACAACACGCACTACGGGGTCGCACTGACGCTCTCGAAGAAGGACGACGGCGGCTTCCTGCGCCTCGTCGCGTCGCATCTCGCGTCGAGCCCCACGGGCATGCTCAAGGACAAGGCGTACCTCATAGCGGTCGCCACGACCGGCGCAGGCGACACCTCGCTGCTGATCTGCGGGAGCGACGCCACCAAGGTGCAGCGCGCGGCGCTGCTCACCATGTCCAAGTTCATCGGCCACGTCACGCCGCAGCCGCAGCAGGACGGCGGCGCCGTGTGGCTCGCGCGCGTGCGCGGGCTCGGCTGGTCCGCGTACGACGAGACCGCGCTCTGGGACGTGCTCCACAAGTGCGCGCAGGAGCTCGTGGACCCCTCCCGCCCGCCCCCCGGCTCCCGCGGCATCGACGAGACCCTCGCCATCGCCCGCACGCGCCTCCAGCGCCTGCTCCCGCGCCAGGCGCTCGCGGAGCTCCGCGACACGGACATCAAGGTGCCCGTGCTGCTCGTCGACATCCGTCCGGCGGCGGCGCGCGCGGCGCAGGGTCACATCCCTGGCGCGATGGTCATCGAGCGCAATGTGCTCGAGTGGCGGTTTGATCCGCGGTCGGTGGAGGGGCGGCTGGACATTGCGACGCGATATGACCTAAGAGTGATCGTGTTTTGCCATGAGGGCTACACGAGTTCCTTGGCTGCGGCGGCACTGCAGGATATCGGGCTACTAAACGCGACGGATATCGTCGGGGGAATCGAGGCTTGGAAGGCAGAGGGTCTCCCTGTGGAAATGGAGTCGTGACTGCGTGGCGTGTGATATCCGGATGGAGTTCGAGGCATCTCCGCCCGGAATGTGGAGATCCGTGTTGGGGCCCACCATATTGTTAGTTGAGTCGTGGTGAGTACGAATCCTTTTTTGTTTCGCCAGTTGGGGCTCACGTAATGACGCAGCATGGAGGGACGCGCACGTTGGCATATACTTGTATGGATACTACTGACGTGTCGTTTAAATTCATCTGGACAACAATGTCCGTCGTGCTGCCGATAGGAACAGAGTGGCGATGTTCGGAACATTACATGAATCACCTGATGGGTGCCAGCTCATGCACTTGATGTACTGTACCGGCGCTCATGGATGTCCGTGGGTGTTTTCCCTCGTGAGTCATGGATTGGCGCGCTGCGTTAGGGATTTCAACCCAGATCTGCAAAGTCTGGAATTACAGTCCAATGCTCGGAGGTTCTGAGAAGGTGGCTCCTTGTCCCATTCATTGGTGCATTATTGCTATCATAGTCTGGACTAGACTGCATCCGAGACCCGACTCGGAACCGCCGACTCCGGTCCTGATCCGAATTAGGGAATCAAGTAATTAAGACATGTGCCATTTGGCAGTGTAGCCATACGTACAGCATCACGCCTCACGCCTCACGCATGTACAGTCATCTGTCGACATATAAAGCCACACGCGGTCTGACCCTCAGCTGGTCCCCACATTAGAGCCTTTGTGGAATTTCGTACGCTTTTTTTGACATCGTCGTGTCTCCATTGTTGTGGCGATATCCACAATAACAAAGCGTGTCTCTCCCCAATTTATAACCGCTAGACCACGCCCGCAACATCTTAGTCCGAGAGTGTGACCTCCCCTTCACATTTCCCCAATTGTTCTTTCAACGACAACAACAACAACACTCGCCATAATCACCACAAGGACACAAACTCACTATGCAATTGCGTCGTCTGCTAAGCACATTGGGCCTAGTCCTGTCACATTCTCCTGCCGATGAAGACGTTGTCATGTCTGATGCGACCAAGGCTGCCATCACCGCTACCACATCCTGCCCAGCAGTTATAACCCCATCACATTCAATCAGTCGCCCCTCATTACTTGGAAAGCGTCGCCACGTAGAAACATCTGAGCCTATCTCCCAACCTACTCCAATGGCCTCCTCTGCGCTCTCAGAACCTATCTCTGTACCATCGCCATCCGCAGAGCCCCCAGCCCCTGTGAGGAAGCGACATATTTTTACTCTGGCCCCTATCGATACCACCCCCTCGCCCTCGCCGTCCGAGCTCAATTCCCCCGCCCCGACCGAAATCGCCCTCGACGTCCCCGAATACATCGAGCCGACGCCAGAGGAGCGCATCCGAGCGCTGCAGGCGGCGGGCATCAAAGTGCGCGACTATGCGTACGAGCCGCAGCCAAGCACCAGCAAGGCCCCGGAGGTCTTCGACCCTCTGCCCTCGCTTATCGCGACCGACTGGCACATGCGCAACCCCGAGAAGAACCACGGCGTGCTGAGCGGCAAGGCCCTTTTTCGCCTCATCAAGGTCGGCTGGCTCTCCATGAGCGAGGTCGCCAAGCGCGTGCACGTCCGCGAGTTCTCCGCACTCGCGCAGTACAGCGACCGCCCCGACGACGGGCGCTACCCGTTCGTCCTCGCGTCCTCAGAGCCCATGCCTACCCCCTCCCAGCGCGTGCGCATGCGCCGCAACGCTGGCTTTCGCTCGCACCCCGACGACCTGCCCGACCGCGAGTTTTTCGGCTATGACCCCACGGGCCATTCGGACGAAGAGCAGCCCGCCGTACAGACTGAGACGGAGGCGTCTGGAGAGCCCAAGGTGAAGCGCCGGAAACTGAGATCTAGGGCGAAGCCCCTGCGCCGCACCAAAGGCCTGCGAAAGGAATGTTCGCGTCCCGAGGTATAGCCGCTTTGCGTGGGAGAGACCCGCTTTTATCATTTTTTTCTTCGTAATTCTACCGTATTTATCCACTTCGTCCGTTGTTGTTGTACTGTACAATTACTTAGGAGGGACACTGTATTCTCGGGGATGTAGCGCTACGAATTTATCGCACGCTCCTTTTCGACATTGTTGTTGGGGGAGATTATTGTAATGTCAATCTTGGGTTTTACTTGCATCTTTGAGATTCGGCCCTCGACCGTGAGACTCTTCATTACAGCGATATCCGTTCTGGAGTACCTTTCCCACCTTTCGTGATGTCGTAGAATCTGACCCAGGGTCCCAGGATGGGATCCGCGGATAGAACGCGTTTTTCCTCCCAACCATTTCATCTTCGGTCGTTTGTCATATGTCGCCAGGGGACGCAGTCTCCTTGACCTCACAAAATCAACTGGGAAATGCAAAGCACGAGTATTGGAAGAGGGCATCAATATTTGTATTATACTAGTAACGGGTTCAAGTATATACATTGGTGACGTCCGGTATCAAAACATCAGCATAGGAGGGCCGAGCACACCTACAAAGCTCTCTCGGGCTTCTGTACTACGGGGGGGCCTGTTAGGACTTGAAACCTGCTAACCACTAGGTCGAAGATCAGAGACGGTTCGGGTAAGGAAAACCGAGATACTGTACGATATTCGCAAGATCATCACGTCAACGATGCCTGTAGAATGCCAGTCAGAACGGGATGTACGAAGGAAGAGACATATGAAGGGAACACGCCATTATTTTCCATGTCCAGAGACCCGGGCGTACCGTGGCCGTTGATTTGAGTCCCGTCGTACGAAAAACTGGTTGCAGTAAAGATATCCGTCAGTGTCTGGTCCGAAGCGTGGGAAGAGTCTGGTATGTTCCAAGTCAACCAGACATAGAAGAACGCACCGAAAGTTATTGACGTCCTTCTTGACAATAATCGCAAACGCACCCTGAAGAATGGAGAACCTCATCGTGCGTCTGGTCTTAAAGTAGACTTTGTATGAACCGTATCCCACAGCTGAGACGAACTGTCGTTCATGTGGCTCAGCGCGACATACCCTCACCTACTTGGATATAGTACACGTACTTTTGCATTGATGTCGTTGTTATTGTCAACGACCTCCGGCTTGATTTGTGGACTTGGGACATGGTATATATATACCAAGCGAGTTAACGAAAATAAAAAGGACTTTTCCCTCTTATTGGGTTCGTTGAAGGAGATCAGTTTGGGGTGTCAACGTACAGTATGTGAAGAGACGAAGAGATTGTGACTCACGAAGGATACTCAAGCGGTGCAAAATATTGTTCTTTGAGGGTCACTGCTTTGTTCTCCGTTTGAGGGTTGATGTAGCGCTGGGAGAAGGGGACCGGCGCGTGGCACAGTGAATCAATGTTGTCGAATTGTCAATTGTACTAGCTCAGACTGTCTTGTGCGTACTACTAGTAAGAGGTAGCGAAAATGTAATCAAGTTAGAAAACTGCATTGAGACTGGGCGGAAGCACGAAGTGCTTCGAATTCTCGATCGGGGATGAGATGAGGGCTCATCGCCGATCCCTTTTCAATTGTTCAAGTTGCAGGTGGGCGAAATAAAAGCGTTCCTACATATCGCGTAGGAAATTCGCTTGTTAGTAGCGGTAATGGCGCGAGAGGGGATGGTGGCACGGATCATCATCATCATCACAGTGCGGTGGTTGGGAGTGTGACTACGGAAGAGGGACATACCGCATAGAGCTCGATTTCGATCTGGGGTGGAGCGGCACGAAAGAGAAATGTCAATAACCAATTCCTTATCTTCCGCCCTTCCATTTTGGCACCTTTCGATAATATCCTCCTTTGACCGGCTTCGTTGTGAAGAGAACTTGAAACATAATGGAATACTCGGATATAAGAGTAAGAGAGACGCGTCGACAGGCATTACTGATCACCTCACTGCCACAATGACGGGTTTGACGTCTCTCCCTCCAGAGTTGTTTGCTTGCATCCTCGACTGTGTCCCATCCATCGATCTACAGCAAACGACAATTTCTCTTCTCCGTATCCTTTCCCATGACCGTATCCCGAATTGGCGTCGTTATCTGTTCTATCACATTCACTTGAAGAGCTCGGACAGTGTTTGGACGTTGGACTACCATCTACAAAGGACCCCTGATGACGCAAACTTTATCAAGAAGTTCTCTTTGGCCACTTGGATCACAGATGTGGATGCTGCCATCAATGTTGTCTTGATGATACCCGAGCTTGAATGGTTAAGTCTATGCATCGACATAAATTTTACACCAGATCACTTGAGGCGCCTCTTTCACAAGCCCATGCCGAACTTGCGTTATCTTTCTCTCCGATTTCGACCCAAGTGAGTTTTACTACACCACACTCCAAGTATTTCATGTTTTGAGTTTATAGTAAATCGATCTGGCGCCCGTCCATGAATCGTCGTCCCCCAGTGAGCACACCTGCATTTTCCCTCCCCTGCTGCCCACATTTATGTTCCTCTTTATCTTCACACAGCATACACACTATGATTCTGTGCTGGAAAGTCTCGCTGGTTGGCCCTCCGCGGAGCTCCCCGCCATCTCGGTCGTCGAGGACCTGGTGGACGACCCGACTGGGCGGTCAGCACAACCCCTCAACTCCTTCCACCTCAACAACCTCTCAGACCTCGCCTCCTCGCCGCTCCTCGCTCGCACCCATGCGCTCCGCCTGCGTATCCCGGGGCGCGAGATCGTCCGCTTCCTGCGCCCCAGCCGCTATAGGTCGGTCCTCCCGCGCATCACCGTCCTCGACCTGTCCACTTCCTGCCTCAGCGATTTAAACGTGAGCAAACTCCTCCACAGCCTCCCACGCCTCCGCCACCTCGTCCTCGACCACTGCAATCTGTTTGACGACGCGCGCACGCGCGACTGGGCCGCCTTCGCGCATCACTGTATGCTCGCGCGCAAAGACCTCGACTTCGAGCGACTGGTGAACCGGCGCTTGGTTGCCCTCGGCAACGCTTCTAGCCCGGGAAGATCGCACCCGCGAGAGGTGCGCTTCCTCCCACGCGTATCGGCGCTGCGCACGCTGTCGCTGTCGGTCCCGGCGCACGTAGACGCAGACGCGCGGCGCGTGCTCCTCGCCGAGTTCCGGCGCGGCTGGGCGGAGGCCGTAGCGATGTTCAACGGGATCGTATCTGCCGCTCGGCGGTCCCGCACGGAGGAAGGCGTGGTGACGTATCGGTTTCCGTGGCCTGGTGAGGTGGGCAATGCGCTGCGGGAGTACACCTACCTCGGGATGGTGGCTGTCGACGACAACGACGAGTTTTCACGGCTGAGCGGGGTCAGGGATGCAGAGGATTGTCCCGTGGTATGTCTCGCCGGACAGAGGGGAAGGGAAGAGGGCATTGAACATGCGAAGGGTTGTGGTCATTCGGTCGGATGGGATATTTGGGAAGACACTTTGTAGGTCTTTCTAACTCGGAGAAACAGAAGCGTGTCAACCTTAGGGTGAGCATGACCGACTGGCCAATGTAGAGAACGAAATGATTATTGACGACCCACCGCTGGCCGACCAAGAATTCCCGAGGTACTACCTGGCTAGGGTATTTGACGAACTTCAGATTTTGGTCTTTGAACGATTTCAAGTTCTCTTGAAGTACTACTAGTGTGGTCGTACCTATGCAAAAATCGACTTTTCGTTTTCTGTAGCTTCAACAACACATCGTAGCTACTTCATATTGTACATACCAATAGAAGAATGGATATACTGTTCAATGGTGATTTTTGCTTATTTTTATTTTGGCTCCTAGGGAGCACGACTGACTTCACCCCCCGATGCCGATGCAAATTTGATCACGCACTGGCCCCCCAAGGTGAGATTACCCTCTACAACTCTATCGCATGTACGATATCACCCCAAATTTATCATGGGTGTTCTCATTGGTCTCTTCTAATACTCTATTCCAACAGATCTGGGTGGCATCCAGCAAGATCGTTGGGATCTGGTGGTCTGGGCCTTTACTTTTTATGACTCCCCTCTCTTCCTTGTCGCACTGTAGTCGAGATTCTCAATACATTTTTATTTTTTTGTTATGATCCCATATCTACAGATCCTACTTTACCTACTGTATTTTTTTGGGGCAGAAAGGGCCACGGGAAGAGGGTGATCTGAGGCCTTTTTTAAAATTTGCATCCTCGTGACCATTTGCATCCACCTGACACCACTAGTAGGAGGCACCGGGAGAGTCACGACCTACGGTTATTTTTTCCAGTCTGCTCAGCGTATTTTACCCAGCATTGCAAATCAATTGAAAGTTAGATGTGTATCCGGATTCTGGAAACATCTAAAAGTTGCAGGGAATTATAGTGTGTGTGGCAGTGGACGGCTGGTACAGCCCCCTGCCAGTGGCAGTCGGCCTCAAGGGAGCGCGCCTGTTCATCCGTGTGCGCGGTGTTCCCTTCTCCAGCAGTTTAGGTCTCATATCGCAGGTTTACCTTCATATACAGACGGTCACCGGTCTAGGTGGTGCAGTTGAGAAACCTAGGTCTGGTGGAGAATATGTCACGTGCCAGTGACATAGTTGCAACGGCTTTCCTGGTTTGGTTCATTTGGTTCACGATCCAGCACGCCCGGCGCAGCTTCTGGGTCATATCAGGGACAGCCACAAGTCCCAGACGATAAAAGGATCGAGAGGTAACCCTGTCCCTCTAGTCTTCCGAGCGTCCAACTCACATATACCATGCACACCGTGTTTGACTCTTCCAGCTCCGTCTCCTGCGTCGCTGTATTTGTCCCGACCATGTCCTCACCCACCAACTTCAAGCTCGAGACCTCAGTGTCTACCGTTCCCCTTCCTTCCCACGAAGGGACAGATATCGAGGGCTCCGGTATCGACTTCGTCACATCACGGTGCTCCCACTGTGGCTACCGTGATGGAATCCACACGCAAAATTGCCTTTTCCGTTGAGCTGCTCTACTACCATTCATGCTGTAAGTTTCTCTGCGTCTATCACTGGGCTTTCTCAACGAACGTTATTTAGATTTACTCAATGCTACGCATGCCATCCCAATATGCTTTCTGTACGATCTCCATCTTCGTCGTTCTTATCGTGGTAACGCTAAACCATGCATCCTATTAAATCAGCCCCGCAAGAAGTTCTGGCAAAAGAGGACGGGGGAGTATGTGGGGTTTATGACCGGGGAAGTGCATCCTTGTATCACATCGATCAAGTAACATGTTTTTCTTTTGAGCACTATATTATCCTCTCCCTCCTTGCTCCAGTGTTTGAATGTCGAGGCGATCAGCTGGTTGAGTTTGGCATGCCGCTGAAGCCTTGCGCACGACACGACATGCTCGTCGAGGACTTGGCCGTGAAAATGCGGTGATTTGCAGGATCGGCTTCCAGAAGACGGATCATTGGGAAAAAGAGCGCGATGCGGCCAGCGTACACGCACCACATCGAAAGCAGGTTGGACTTCTTTATAGTTATAGTCGGGCTACTTGGAACGCCGCTGCCTGGGGTAACGTAAATAAGAACGAGATGTGCAATGTGATGGGAGATGAAGTCCGTTTCCGCTGTCTTTAGCTCAGCTGCAAACCTGTGGAGGCTTCACCATTCTTGCGATGAAACCGAGGTCGTATCCAGACTTAACAAAGAGACGCTGTGGTAGTCTCAATGTTTCTGAACGAAGCCGGGGGTAGCAGGGCGGTACGCACGCAGAGGCGCCTCCGGTGGGCGCAAGAGGGCAATGGGTATGACACAATACAGCAACACAGGGGCGGGGCGCCCACAGACCCACCGGGATCACTCCACTTGGAGAGCCCGGGATCGGGCTGTCGCCGCCGCAACGAAAACAAAATCAACTGAGGGACAGCGCCCGCGCCAACCCTCATTCATCTGCTCACGCCGCCACCGCTTCTGCTGCTAGGCTGCGCGGACACAGCGGCTGCAGAGGTTGGGGAGATAGCGGGGGTAGACGCAGACGCAGACGCAGCGCGGCGCAGCGAAAGCGGCTGTAAGCATCTCGCCCACCTTGCCCGTGAGTAAGGGCCGTTTGAACGCGTCCTTGAGCCCGACGATCCTTTTCAGGCAGAATCCGCTGTCCTCGACATGTCCCGTCAGAAGTAAGGGGCGGGAGAAGGTGGGCTGACGGACGCACACCAAATGGCAGACGGAGAATCTCAACGTCCGTCTTGTTCATGCGGTGAACGCTGTGCGCAGTGACTCTCAGTAAAAAGGAAAATCCACTAAAAGTCACCGCTAGTCAGCGCTCACACCGGCGGTTCAGCTCTCGATCAGCGTCGGTACACTGCCAAATGTCCCGGACCCCTGTTTGAGGGTTCAGTCGGCCAGGGTCCGTGCAGCCCCAGTTTAGGCTCATTCGAGTGCTGGTCGAGCGGAACGGGCTCTAAGCGGTGGTTGTGGGGTTCTATCGTCGGTGCAAATTCGTCGACTCTCAAATGGGTCTGAAAAGTGGGGTGGGCGGGATGCGTAAGAGTAAAGTGAACGCGACGCATAATGTGACATATGATGAATGAGTAGAATGCGGTGGTTGTAGGTCTGGCCGAACGTTCTGTGCACTGGTATGCCAGTGTTTACTCTGGGTGGAGGCCGCTGAGGCTACCAACGAGACAAAGCCACCTGGCAAAGTGTGCACACACGGTCTACGGATTGGTGAATGGGCAAGAACGTTGACGGAGAATTCCGAGGAAAAGCACACCGGTCACTCTAACGACCTGGTAGGTGGATGTTACTCCGGCAGACTGAACATTGTGAATGCGTCTGAGGCTGACGACGTGCCCAGGTCAAATAAGGAAACTCGATTGTGGGAACCATTGATCGAGGAAATCTATTTGCGACACTCTTTGCTTTCCCCAACTCCGTCGCCCCAATGGACACGCAGCAACCTAGTCGTCGAGCTCCAAAGATCAAGTTCCGAGTCCTCATTATATGCAGGGCCAATGCAGGCAAGACATTGATCCTGCAACGGATCTGCGAAATAATGGAGAGCCCCATTATTTACCGGTGGGGAGCCTACTCAAATGAGGAGATACGTGGTCCAACCTTTTTGTCTGCGAGTCTGATCAAGGCACAGTACGTAATGTGTACTCCGTTTTGGGACCGTGTAGGTGTCGATGCGTCAGGTGACGTGTTAAGGAGCACTCCATTCTCCAAGAGACTCCTTGGCCGTATATAAGATGTATCATTGATACTTGCTCCTGTTTCCGTGCCTAAGTTTGAACCTCAGTCAAGTGGTCGAGTTTCCACCCAGCCACCGTTTCCCAGTCAGCCTTTTAGATTTTTGCTATCCTCCTCATACTTATCTTTCCGTTTTTACTCTCTCGTTTTAGTGAATCCCGACAACGAGTTCTCCAGCTCGTGCGTTGCCGTCGCTCAGCAAGAGTGCACGGGGTCGCCTGCCACTGTCTCTCCCACCACTATAGCTGTTGGCGACTGGACGTCTCAGAAGCCGGCTATCCCGGGGCCTTCACAGATTTTTACGGGTTCCCATCGAACCCTATCTCTGTCTACCGAACCGGCGACGCGTGGCCGGTGCCCAAGGGTCCCCAGGCGCAACGCGTGCCGAGGGAAGCCAGACCTGTCTGTAACCACCCGATCCAAGCCGTGTGGCACACAGTTGGTGTCCAGGTGTACAAATTCCTCGATTCCATTGAAGTCAAGTGGTCGACCGTCGACCCTGTGCGCTTTGCAGAGGAAGGAGGGGAAGCCGGTCCGCTCTATCTCTGGGTGGGCGTCGATCCTAGGTCTCTTTCCCTCGATGGCGCCAAGGCCGCGGCTGTCGGCTGCAAGAGGATCCTCGCCGATGCTCAGTTCCCCGACGTCGAGATTGCTTTCAGAGAGTCCATCTTCGCCCGGTCAATTGGCCCGCAGCTTCTCGACTACACCCCCTCCGTAGACCCCACGGCCGACTTACGTAGCCCCTTCACTCCGCTCTCGGTGTTCAGATCGCTCCCCAAGACACCCCTCACTTGGAGGGCACAGGTGCCCTGTACCTCCGTGAGAGCAGCCAAAGCAAACGGGTCTTCCTCCTGACCGCCCGCCACGTCCCTCTCCCGTTGAGCGCGCACCTGAACAAGCTCTACGCGTACGAGGACACCAGTCAGCCTCGTCATGAGGCCCTTATCCTTGGCAGCAATGCCTACCAATACGCCCTCGAGGCCATGACGGGCAAGATCCGGCGCGAGCTCATCCTTGTCGATTATTACAAGATGGAGCTTGCTGCGTTGGGGGAGGCCGTTGAGGGCGAGAACACCATGGTAGCTCGCGCGCGCCAAGTGTTCAGGGTAAGTTGACGGAGGCGGAGATGACGGTCACGGCCGTAGATGAGTTCCATGGTAAAATTACCAATCACTGGAGCACGGTGAGCCAGCGCGTGCTTGGCTACGTCGTATACGCCCCTCCGGTTTCTGTCAGTACCGGCCCTAAGAAATTCAAGGACTGGGCTCTGATCGATCTATACCTTGACAAGATCGATTGGGATGGTTTCAAATGCAACGTTATTTATCTCGGTACGTTTCGGTCTTTCTTACCAAGGTCGTTTAGTCTGACTATTTTCATCTAGGAAACAAGATTCCGGCCGACGACTTCGTCTTGAAAATGCACCCTCATCCCGAGGGCCGCTCCTCCTTCAAATTTCCGATCGGCGGCCTGCTGCAAGTTAAGGAAGTCGTCAAGGAGAACGAAATACGCCAACCGACCCAGCTCGATAAAAACGGTGAGGAGTGTCTTCTCGTGATCAAAAATGGCAAGAGCACTGGAGTCACGATCGGTCGCGGGACCGGAATCGAGTCGTTTATTCGAGAATACGACGATTATGGGATCCAGTCGACATCGATGGAGGTCGCCGTCTATTCCTACAGTCACACGGATGGCGCTTTCTCTGCCTCTGGGGATTCTGGGTCTATTGTCGTTGATGGGTTAGGACGCATTGTCGGCTTGCTCACCGGCGGTACCGGTGCGATTGACTCTACTGATGTGACCTATCTGACGTCGTATTTCTGGCTTGAGGAGCGTATCAAGCAGGCCTTCCCCAACTCCTACCTCTACCCGATCAAGGCGTAGGTTGCGACATCGACGCACATCGACGCTGTCGAGGCGTCTCGTTCCTTTTCGTCTCGCTTCTATCCATACGATTTCTTTTCTTTCGTCACCACTCCTCTACCCCTTCTTCTCGATCGCTTGTATGAATCCCGTATCTTGGAGTGACAATGTTGATTCCGTGTTTGACTTACGCGCGATAAACTAGAAGTCTAAAGCTCATTCGATACCTAAGTTAGGTGAAGTTGACTTGGGGCCTTGGGCACTGCACTTGCTTGGTGCTAGTCTTTCTAACGGACTGGACAGCAGAACTCATGTAGCCTCCTTTGACAGGCTTTATTGTGAAGAGTAGTTGTAATACAATGGAATACCAGCAGACCAAGAGTCCCTTGGATATAAGAGAAACATCGCATCGTCGAAGTCAAACTCTCGGACATTACTAATGCCGCAATGACGGGCTTGACGTCTCTCCCTCCAGAGCTGTTTGGTTGCATCCTCGACTGTGTACCATCCATCGATCTACAACAAACAACAAACTCTCTTCTCCGTATCCGTTCCTATGGCCGTCCCCCAAATATGTGTTCTACCACATTACCACTTGAAGAGCTCGGACAATGTTCGGACGTCGGGCGACCATCTACAAAGGACCCCTGGTGTCGCAGAGAAGTTCTATTTGGCCACTTGGACCGCGGATGCGGATGCTTCCATCAATGTTGTCCTGATGGTACCCGAGGCCGAATGGTTAAGTCTATGCATCGACATAAATTTTACACCAGATCGCTTGAGGCGCCTCTTCCACAAGCATGCCGAACTTGCGCTATCTTTCTCTCCGATTTCGAGCCTAGTGAGTTTTACTACTCCACACTCCGAGTATCGCAGGTTGTAAGTTTATAGCGAATCGAAGGCAATCCATAACCAGTCCGACGATCATCCCGCGGTGAGCACACCTGCATTTTCCTTCTCCTGCAGCCCGCATTTATGTTCTTCTTTATCTTCGCACAGCATACATACACGCTACGATTCTGTGCTGGAAAATCTCACTCGTTGGCCCTCCGCGGAGCTCCCCGCCATCTCGGTCGTCGAGGACCTGGTGGACGACCCGACCGGGTGGCCAACACAACCCCTCAGACCTCGCCTCCTCGCCGCTCCTCGCTCGCACCCACGCGCTCCGCCTGCGCGTCCCGGGGCGCGAGATCGTCCGCATCCTGCGCCTCAGCCGCTGAAGGTCGGTCCTCTCCCGCATTACCTTCCTCGACCTCTCCACTTCCCACTTTATCGATCCCGACGTGAGAAAACTCCTCCACTGCCTCTCCCGTGCCTCCGCCACCTCGTCATCGACCTCTGCAACCTGTTTGACGACGCGCGCACACGCGCGACTGGGCCGCCTTTGCGCATCACTGTATGCTCGCGCGCAAAGACCTTAACACTTGTGAACCGCCGCTCGGCGGCGCTTCCGACCCGGAAGGATCACGTCCGCGACGAAAGGTATGTATCATCCCACGCGTGTCGGCGCTGCGCATGCCGGCACGGCTGGGAGGAGGCCGTAGCGATGTTCAACGGGATCGTATCGGTTTCCGTGGTCTGGCGAGGTTGGTAATGTGCTGCAGGAGTACGGTTTCCTCGGGATATATGATTGTCGACGACGGTGACGAGTTTGCGCAGTCAACCGAGGTCAGGGATGCAGAGGACTGTCCCGTAGTGTGCCTCGCCGGACAGAAGGGGAGAAAGGAGGACATTGAATATGCGGAGGGTTGTGATCATTCGGTCAGATGGGATATTTGGGAAGACACTTTGTAGATCTAACTCAGAGAAACAGGAGGGTGTCAACCCTAGGGTGAGCATGACCGACTGGCAAATTTTCCATGCTCCACTAAAAACGATGTAGAGAACGAAGGGATTATTGACGGCCCACCAGTTCCGGCTGGCCGACCAAGAACTCCACAGAGGTGTGCGCGAATTGTACTACTACCGGGCTAGGGTATTCGACGAACTCCAGATTTTGGTCTCTAAACGCTTTCAAGTTCTCTTGAAGTACTGTAAGAGGATGGCACCGGGAGGGTCACGGCCTACTACAAATACTTATTCCAGTCTGCTCAGCGTATTTATCCAGCATTACAAATAAATTGAAGGTTAGACACTATTGAGAGGGTTGGCGTATCCGGGATCGGAGGAAACATCCGAAATTTGCAGGGAATCACAGTGTGTGCGGCAGTGGACGGTTGGTAGAGCCCCTTGCCAGTCGCAGTCTGCCCCAAGAAAGCGCACCTCGTTGTGAGTCGCTTTCCGCAGGGGTATGCCCATGTGATGCTGGTTGAGGAAGCATGGTGCGGGTGGCGAGGGGATCTGGCACGGGGAGAGACAGGGGGAGAGATGAAGAACGAAAAAAAACGCATCACATTATCAATGAGCATCATTATTTGACGGCCCGGGGATATTCGGGGAGCATGTACATGGAAACGCGTGATTAGGTAGATACATGGCAGTCTAGAAAAGACTAGGCAGAAGCACGAATCGAAAAACTGGGGTTTTGTGTCCGAGGTGAGGCCTGTGAGGTCGCAACACCCGACCTGATAGGAATGATGATTCAGATGGCGCGTCGAGTGACTCGGCCAAGGACTCGGCACCCCCAAAATTAGGAAGAGGCAAAACTGCTGGTTACCCTGAGCATTAAACGTCTGAGGGGAAGATGAAGATGATAGCGGAATGGAACATTTCAGCATACCAATGGCAGTGCTCACATCTAATGGGTCACAACCTCCAGTCCAATACTAACACAAAGCTGTCCAGCGATGGTAGTACCTTGAATGAACTCTGACGTAATCCTGCCGCTTTAGAAGGTGCTCACATTGTTGCCCTCAGAAAATGCGTTACCCGTTACTCGAACAATGAAAAGGACAAACATCCAACATCTCCTCCCGTGATAGAGCTGTCGGACAACTAAAAGTGAAACCAGGAGAAAATCGGGTAAACATTGTAGCTTTTGACAACATAGTACATACTTCAGAAGAAAGATGTTTCCATGCACGGTACATGATGCACCCCCCCTTACACACAAAACTCACCACACTCCATGAGCAAACACCTTTTCATTTTGTATTCCTGGACCGACCCAACGCGTGTATACCGCGGAGGATATCGCGGAACCCCAGTGGTTGCTCTAGCAGGATTAAGAAGGCCTTAATTATCGAGTGTCTCGTTGAGATGGAGGTCGAAGAATGTCCGGGCAACCGGTCGAGGATGTCTCGTCGATCACACAGCACCTTCATGAGGCACAGGGCGCTCTTTTATTTTCGGCTTTCTAGATAGCCGTGGCGGCTAAGTGAGTGCGCGAGAGAAACTGAGGCCGCGCAACAGGGCCGGCAGGTGTAGGATTTACTCGACGTGGGTACAAACAGAAATCACAAAAGAAATGGTGTCAAACCGTGAGGTCTGATCAGACCTTATCTCAAAGAGGCGAAACCCGGGCCCCGAAGAGCAGGATAGAATCTCAATTCAGAGTAAGAGACACATCAGATATCCACCTCGTGAACATATCCTTTTGGGCTAGGTGAGCGGGATCACTGTTGTTAAGGTATCGAAGAGCTTACCAATGCTACCTCAGGTTGGTCATGAGGTACCATGTGGCTATAGAAAGCGTTCCAATTAGTCCAGGGAATTCGAGCCCACATGTGAATGACAAACCCGGCTTCGTATACGTTCACAAAGGTCACATTGCCCGCACCAAAATCGCCGCCGCCGGCCGTGCGGACCTCGCCAGCAATACGGCCTTCGCGTCCGATCACCCACTGAATAGACGGTGCTGCCTGGAATTCTTTGTGAAACTTGTGTTCAAGGTTCTCGACCCAGGCTTCGTTTCCCTAAAGGAGATGTTTAGCCACGACCGTTCAGCCGATAGGGAAATTCCTATCAGACGTACGATATAGTTGCACACCAAGTCTGAGCCAAGAGTCAGCGGCTGGGCCTTGTTCTGCGAAAAACAAGAAAACTCACCGGCATTGCCAGCGTACACAAGGAGACGAATACCGTCATTGATTAGTTCTGGAAGAAGGGCGGCGCTGTTGTGCATGCCATCACCCTGGTACATGAACGCCTCGTTAACCTTCATATTGCATGCCTCATACGTCCTGGATGGGTCCGCGCCAAGCGCAGCCTTCGTCTTCGGATCATTTAACCAGGTTTCGGTCCAACCAATCTCCTTATAACAAAGTGGCCCGTCAGCATCCTCGGACCGGTCGCACTTTTGGCGCACGTCATACACGTTCAAGCCTGTCTCTTAAGTATGATTCTCAGCTGCATGTTCTGTGGTTATGGGGTGAACACCTACGCTGAAGAGGGCCAAAGAGTTGGCTCTCACAGTACAAAGCCGCTGGCACGCAAGTCAGGCGCGAATTAAAAGTATAGCATGACTTGATGAGGCGTTGGCATATAGGCACTTTTTTGCGCAGCGCCACACACTGTGGACCCTCAGGGTCGTCATAAATCGGGTAAGGGCCATCGCAAGCATAGTCAGGAAGAGAGGCCATCTGGAAGTATGGGTCTGTGATGCCGTTCGCAAGGATGACCGAAGCAAGGTTGATCTTAGCCAACTTCGAGCTTGGAGCGGCGGCGAGTTCCTTGTTCTTCTTGTAAATGACGGAAGCGATGTTTGGACCATACGTGCCACCATAACTCTCCGCTGCGATGTGGAAGGGGAGGCGTGCGTACTTATGGAAGCGGGTGACGAACAGCTCAAGGAAGGCGTAGACATCCAACGCAGCAGCCGGGCTCGTGCTTATGGTCGATCCGTCGGAGGAATAAGAATACCCGACATCAACGGGCTGGTCAAGGAAAATGATGTTTGCGCGCTCATTCCACGAATGGGGATTGAATGTCGTGTTCCTTCCCTTGTCGGTGACGAGGCATGGGCCAAGTTCAAACAGCAGACCTAGACTGGAGCTACACCCAGGGCCACCGTTTAGCCAAAGAACGAGGGGATCCTTGCTTGGATTGCTCCTCGACTCGAAAAACCTAAGGTCAAGGTATCGATTTCGGCTCAAGGGAGCGAAACAGTGACGAACCAGAAGAATAGGTGCTTCCCCTCTGCGACGTCGAGGTAGCCAGAGTATTGTTGGACAGACGGCTCGCAAAGATTGGGCTCCCTTATCCTGAGTCGGTGGGTGGGAAAGGCTGAGTGCTTGACCAGCTCGACTTCATTTTAGAACGTAACGGACTGAGCTGATAGCGACGTCAAAGCTACAAAAGACATACACACGAGGCCATTCTGCTTCATAAACTCCCTTCCTTCCTCAGACCAAGTTTCCACCTTGTCCTCCGGCAAGGCATTCCCACCGGTGTGAACGACAGATCCAGGAGGATTTCCATAGGTGAGATCTTCGTGCACGGTATCAACGAGTGCTGCGGATTCACCAAGGACCACTTGCACGTCGTGATCACGTCCTGGTGCTGCAAGGGTAGTAGAGATATAAAGCAGAGGTAGCAGAGTTAGTGCCCTCATTTTGTGGTTGAGGCGAAGGCGTAGTTCCGTACTTGGTTCTCGGCTGATCACGTCGATCACGGCTCGATCGATGTGATCAGCCGAGCGGCTGCCGGGCTATATCCGCCAAAAATATTTTAATTTTGATAACGTTATGACAAGTCAAGTGCACACGGAACGGAAACAGAGCGAGCGATACTGTAGGGCGCAAGTCTTTGAGTGAAGGCGGCACGTCCTCGTTCCTCATTTTCGTGTGGCCATCTGTGCACCCAAGTTCTCGACTGGTTCAAGGAACCAGAACATTTTTGTTTCGCTAACCCGCCGCGCCCAGTAATGGCCTATGAGGCTCCAGGTTTTGCGACCTTCATTAGCTGTCCCACCAGCCCGTCGCAACCTCACCTCTAAGAGTCGGAAATGTAAATGCCTCATCCCCGACTGAGAAGCACTTTGTGCTTCCGCCCATTCTCTAGGCAGTCCGCCAGCCTAGATATTTTCTCACCACTACCGATTACTATACACAAGAGCTAGTACACTTCCCGGAACCATGCGCCAGTCCCCTTCCCTCCTGGCGCATGAAGGGTCCGCGGGGTCACAGGTGAACACATCGACACGGTCAGGGTGATCCTCGAGTCGGTGCTGCAGATGGTGAAATGGACGTCCGAGGAGAAAGCGGAAGGGTCCTGTCCGAACGACGGGAGCATGAATCGTGAAGGAGGTGTCACCGATGCGCATAAACGACTCATCCGCATATCCCAGCATGCGGGACGTGCTGCCATTCACGTCTTCCATGCGCCGCGTGTTGATTCTTGCACCAACCTCGTTTGCCAAGTCTTCGCGGATGACCACGATTTGAGAACGTTGGTCGAGGACGCCGGCCTCGGTGCTGTGATTATAGGCCAGAACGTCGATCTCTCGCAGGGGAGGTGAGAAAACTCAGCCTTTCGTTTGGTCGCAAACCCGAGCACCGCGACCGGGTCTGCGGCGTCGTTGTCGTCCGCTTGCTCCGCTTCGATGTGGCGGAGCTTGAGGCGCTCAACGAGCTCCTTGCGAATCGGTGGGCTAGCGGCGAGAATGCACCGGTGTGACTTGGTTGAGCTTGCCTTCGAAAATCCATCTGAGATGTTTGGTGAGCCCTCGGCCCTCGGCGCTTGCCCGGTATCGGAATTGAGGGGTCCGGCCGGTAGAAGACGAGGGTGTTGACGACGCAGGGGGGCAGAGGAGACAGGGAGGCTGACGTTTTTGAAGGCTTTGAATCCTTCTTCATTGTGAAGACCTTATACATGTCGTAGAATTCTCATCGTCGCCTGTGTACGAGTCAGCTTCCTCTGTGATATACGCACCAGTCGAGATCGCGGGTCCCGGGACGATCTCAAAGTTGTACGTCGTCGCGTGAGGAGGCGCGTCGCGCTGGGTGGTCGTCGCGGTGCTGTTGCTAGAAGGCTGTTTGTTAGTGTCCAGTCAAGTGTCAACACTCGCCTGAAGCTGAGTCCGCGGCCATCGTTTGATGAGCAGGAAAAGCCGGTTGTTGACAATCTTGATGCGACAGGTGTTCACATACTCTTCCGCAGCAGGATAACCGCGGGTTTGTACGCCATTCCTATCGCTAAAGAAACTGTCTTTAAGGTTAGTGAATCCATAGACGAGGAAGCGGGAGGGTTGGGTATTTGCTGGGCCCATATTGGCAGGTTGGCAGGGGGAGGGGAGCGACTGGTAGGCGACCGTGGTCATCGTGAGAAGCGCTTGAGCTGGGAAAAGCTCCGGCTTCGGAAGGTGGTGCTGTGCGACGTTGGGGAAGCGCTCCTGGCACGACGAGTAGAGGACCGTGAGGACGAGGAATGAGGGTTCATGGGCGACGAGACTCTTCAACTTCGTAACCAATACCGAGGGGTCGTCTTCGTCCATGGACTGTGACTGTGACTGGGCAGAGCCTGATCCATTGAATCGGACGCTCCGAGTCTTATAGGTTGGGCGATCTGGAGCGGGAGCGTCATCGCGGTCCTCGCACTTGGGTGCACGCTTGTCGCCGAACAGTCGTTGAACGAGCCTCTCGGGGTCTCCCCGACCGGCCCTCAAGCAGTCGTGGAGTCGTTTCGAACTCGGTGCTGCAGCGGCTCGTAGAACCGGTCGCTGGCGAAGTATTGGCGCGCAGCCGAGAGGACGTCCTGGATGGCGCGGAACCATATTAAAAATCTGTTGGCAGGAATGTCCTCGTCGTCAGGGTGAGGGCCCAGAATTTTGAGTTGAAGTCATCGTGAGTGAGCTTATTGTCCTCGAGGAGAGAGGGCAATGATGAGGAAGTGCAGGTAATACTTCAAGATATCGCTCTCGTCGTAGATGCGACACTTCGCCGAAAGCTCGACAAACTCAGTGATACTTTGACGCATGCACTGGGTACCCACGACAACGTCGGGATAGAGCTCTTCAAGCCGGGCCCAAAGTGACGCCAGCTCGGTACACGATATCCTGGAAAGGTCATCCAAAGATTACGCAGGGAACGTACATAGCATAGTATCGTCTCCACTTTCAGCGTCTCGATTTTCGCACTCGCGCAAGAACTCGTCGTTGAGAAACAGGGTTCTCGCTGAGATCAGGTTGCGGGAAAAGCAGCTAAACGTATTGTGAGGCATAGAGGTCGCGGGGCGCATTACAAAGGGGGGAACGCTGATGGGCCGGTCGGGAAGGAATGTTGCCTTTTTAGGAGCGACCAACGGGTTTGACGTCTCTCCCTCCAGAGTTGGTTGGTTGCATCCTCGACTGTGTCCCATCCATCGATCTACAACTAACCACAATTTCTCTTCTCCGTATCCTTTCCTATGGCCGTATCCCCAATTGGCATTGTTATCTCTTCTATCACATTCACTTGAAGAGCTCGGACAGTGTTTGGACGTTGGGCTACCATCTACAAAGGACCCCTGGTGACGCAGACTTCATCAAGCAGTTCTCTTTGGCCAGTTGGATCACAGATGCGGATGCTGCCATCAATGTTGTCTTGATGATACCCGAGCTTGAATAGTTAAGTCTATGCATCGACATGAAGTTTACACCAGATCACTTGAGGCGCCTCTCTCACAAGCCCATGCCGAACTTGCGCTATCTTTCTCTCCGATGTCGACCCTAGTGAGTTTGATAACTCCACACTCCGGGTATCGCATGTTTTGAGTTTATAGCGAATCGAAGGTGATCTGTCACCCGTCCAACGATCGTCCCGCAGTGAGCACACCTGCGTTTTCTCTCTCCTGCAGCGCATTTATGTTTCTCTTTCTCTTTATCTTCACACAGCATACATACTACGATTCTGTGCTGGAAACTTTCGCTGGTTGGCCCTCCGCGGAGCTCCCCGTCATCTCGGTCGTCGAGGACCTGGTGGATGACCCGACTGGGTCGTCCGCACAACCCCTCAGCTCCTTCTATCTCGATAACCTCTCCTCGCCGCTCCTCTTTCTCACCCGCGTGCTCCGCCTGCGTATCCCGAGGCTCGAGATTGTCCGCTTCCTGCGCCTCAGTCGTTGGAGGTTAGTCCTCCCGCGCATCACCTTCCTCGACCTCTCCACTTGCTGCCTCAGCGACCTCGACGTGAGCGAACTCCTCCACAGCCTCCCACGCCTCCGCCACCTCGTCCTCGACCACTGCAACCTGTTTGACGACGCGCACACGCGCGACTGGGCCGTTTTTGGGCATCACTGTATGCTCGCGGGCAAAGACCTCAACCTCGAGCGACTTGTGAACCGCCGCTTAGCGCTCGGCGGCGCTTCTGGCACGGGAGGATCGCACCCGCGAGAGGTGCGCATCCTCCCGCGCGTATCGGCGCTGCTGTCGCTGTCGCTGTCGGTCCCGGCGCACGTAGACGCAGACGCGCGGCGCGTGCTCCTCGCCGAGTTCCAGCGCGGCTGGGCGGAGGCCGCAACGGTGTTCAACGGGATCGTATCTGCCGCTCGGCGGTCCCGCACGGAGGAAGGCGTGGTGACGTATCGGTTTCCATGGCCTGGTGAGGCGGGCAGTGCGCTGCCAGTGCGGGAGTACAGCTTCGTCGGGATGATGGTTGTCAACGACAACGATGAGTTTTCACAGCTGAGCGAGGTCAGGGGTGCAGAGGGTTGTCCCGTGGTGTGTCTCGCCGGACGGAGTGGGAAGGAGGAGGGCATTGAACATGCGGGAGGTTACGGTCATTCAATCGGATGGGATATTTGGCAAGACACTTTGTAGAGAAACAGAAGCATATCGATCTTAAGGTGAGCACGACCGACTGGCCAATTTTCCATGCTCCATTATAAAAAGTAGAGAAACGATTATTGACGGCCCGCCGGTCCAGCTGCCCGACCAAGAATTCTAGAGAAGGCTTGCGCGAATTGTGCTACTGGGCTGAGGTATTTGACAAACTTCAGATTTTGGTCACGATAGTCTCTGAATGCTTTCAAGTTCGCATTGAAGTACGAGGTCGGCACCGGGAGAATCCGGCCTACGGATATACATCCCAGTCTACTCAGCGTAACTTATCTATCCACAGCATTATAAACCAGTGGAAGATTAGACATTATCAAGAGGTTTTACGATTCAGACAACTGATGGACATGTTTTGAGGTACTGCATCCCAATGGACAACCAACGACCAGGGCTTGATCTCAAATTTTTCAATGACATCTGCCCAGACAAGAATGGTGTGTTGTTATGAACATTTGTGAGTGTGCTTAACACGATAATGTCAAGTCCCTGTCATTGCAGTATTTACCAAGTATGACCAATTCCAGCAAAATGTCAAAATCGATCTGGATGACTACAAAAACCAAGGTGATAATGTAACTGAAGTGATGGAGAAACTATTTCAAGAGAACTACCTGCATTGTTACATTTCTGTCTCCCTGTACAATATGTTTCACCTTTTTGTGTCTCATGTTACATTTGGCTGTACTTTTACCCATGACCCACTTCAATTCACTTCTTGGCTTCTATCTTGCACCCACTGCATGACCATTAGGAAGGCTGGTTTTATGACTTTTAGAACCTGCTGACATCATTTGAATCCCACGTGTCTCCACAGGATTCCCTTGTTCTGTAAACAGACTTCCCTTTCACTTTACCTAGTTAGCTCACTAGGGCCTGTACCCTAGGATTGCACCATGTGTTTGTGACTCGCAAACACCCTGTATCAGTATATTAAGTCACACTCTACCTAGCTTGTATGGTAGACTTGACTTCTTGTGTAATACCACATCGTCTCTGCCTTATGAATCGCTTTGACTTGCCATTGTGCTTGAGTTGTCGTTTTCGCTCACACTTTCACTTGAGCCTTGCTTTCCCACTATTATCCTTGTGTCCCTGGGAGACCAAGTGATACTTGTTCACCACCAAACTGAGTCTTAACCAACTCGTGCTCTTTCAGTCCCATTGACTTACCAAAGTACACGTCATACTTAACGCCCCTGTGGTGGCGTTACATGCATCCCCTTGGTAATCTTGTTGGATTTGTGCAATTAGAATGTGGGTTAAGAGTTTCACGATCTAGAGCTTGGGCTGGCACCAAGTTAGTCGTGTCGGGGTTTGGGGTATGCGCAGGGCTCGGACTTGATACCGAGTTGCATAGTTTGCCTGTTTATCCTCTAGGTTAGAGTTGAGATCTCTTGAGCCACCAAGAGGAGTGCTGCCTATATAGCTAGGCAGAGCTTTCAGGGAACAGTGTCACAAAAACAGGAAAGGGTTTATAATTGGTCCTGGTTGTAACCAACTTATAATCAAATTACAACCATCTTTTGATAATTCATAATTATTCCCCCAATTGAAATTGGGATTACAATTAACTTATAATTCATTCCACCACTGAAAATGTGATTATAAGCTAATTATAATGCCAATTATCAGCATTTTCATGAAAGTTTATAATGATCATAATATCATCTCCGATTACATCAAATTATATCATTATAATATATTATAAACCCCTTGACCACTTTTCCGACAAGGGGTAAGACCACTTGCAAGCAGCTGAAAGCAAGGGAATGGAACAAGGCTAGGATTTCACAACAGAAAACAAGACTAGAACAAGGAATACAGGGTGTACTATGGACTCCTTAAATACTGTACAAGAAACCCTATTTTTCTATGTTTTTCTCCCATTTTGTGAGCTGGCAGGAGCAGAAGGCAAGACTCTGAAACATTGAGAATATTCTGGCAGAAGAGAAGTGGAGCCTGAAACACAGAAGCAGAGTTGGGAACATTCCAGAACAGAAATAGAAAATAGAGAGAACAAAAATCTTCCAGAACTGAGAAGCAGGACCTGGGAATCACTGAATCTGTTATCGATGGCACAATCAGATTGTGACAAAGAGTCAAACACCAGGGTTATTGTCACAATCCGATCGTGCCATCGACTACCTTTGGAAAAACCTCAGACATGAGCTTCTGGATTTCTGTTTTAACATTCTTGATTCTGCTTCCATGTTTCAAGTTCTGCTTCTCTTCCTGCCAGAATATTCCAGATGTTTCAGAGTCCTGTCTTCTGTTCCTGCCAGCTCACAAAATGAGAGAAAAACATAGAAAAATAGGATTTCTTGTACAGTACTTAAGGAGCCTGTAGTACCCCCTGTATTCCTTGTTCTAGTCTTGTTCAATCTTGACTCTTACCACCCTCCTGTTCATCTGCCTTGCTGAGGCAGAGAGTCTGATAACTGTCTTACTGCTGCATCTGCATTGACTTGCAGAAGAGCCTGCTTACTGCTGCATCTGTCGCTGACAGAAGAGCCCACTGACTGACTGTACGCACTGGTGTGCTGACTAAGCATGTCCCAGAAGACAATTATGACAAAGTGGTAGCGACATGGTCATGAGCCCACCGCTTGATTGTAAAAGTTATGTTCTGATACTCCTTTGGCAGAAATGCAAAATTGGAGCTGTGATGATCTGATCAAGAAGACAGCTGCAGCATTAAATGAGGATACTGTCACATTTGTAACATCTACCACAGACATCTGCCTGACTTAGGCTTCTGACTTGGTGGCAATCCTCTGTTGGAAGAAGTTCCTGTTCACAGGAGAATCAGGGTAGAATGCAGGATGGGGTAGGAGACACTTGTCTAGCCCAAAGTATGCGTGGATGTCTTTGTGGACTGGGATTCCTTGGGGGACTTCCTGGATGTAGCAAGCCAACCTCCACTGATTGTTGTCAAGGATGTAGAACAAGGTATAATGTTACGATCCTAGCGGTGGACTCACGACGATCCGTGTCGCTACCACTTGGTTGTAAAGTATCTGTTGGGTTGCACTGGGTCAGCACACCAGTGCGCCTGGTCAATCGTACAGTCAGTCAGTCGGCAGGGGCTCTCCTGCTATGCCAGTCTTGAGCTACCAAGAGTAGTACTGCCAATATAGCCTGGCAGAGCCTAGTAGTGGTAAGAGTCGAGTAGAATTGGACAAGACTAGAATGAAGAATACAGGTTACACTACTGGCTCCTTAAGTATCGTACAGGAATCCTATTTTTCTAGGTTTTTCTGGCTATTTTCCAGGGACGCGTAAGCAGGGAACTAAATATAAACTGAGCACGTCAGCCTGTCACGATGATTGCGCAATCCGTGCGCAGTCAGGAATCTTCGAACAGAACGAGAAGCCAAATCTGAAATGCGAGACAAGAATCAAGAAACTGAGAATGTTCCGAGACTTGAGAACCGAATCCGAGGTATTTCCGGAAGCTTTCCAGGGAAATTGATTATCAGAGATAATCAATGGCACGATTTGTTGGATCGTGACATATAAGGTGAAGCGACTCATTTGTTGTGGTATAGAAGGACTTGGTAGGCTGCCATGCTGATGGGGTATTCCACTGCTCATGAAGGAGATCTCAGGATAAGTCACGGGGATCCCTGGTATAAGGGGATATGCCAGATGACTCACTTAAAGGGGGAGAGCCCTGTAGATAGCAAGTTAAGACAGTGGTATTGAAGAAGACCAAGATGTTGTTCTTGGTCTTTGTGGTACCCTACTTATACAGATATGTGTGGGCTTTACAGTGCTGCTTCAAGAAGTGCTAGCCAATAGCGTAAGTAGAGCAAACCCTAATACAGCTATCCTAGTATGAGTCACTATGAGTCATTCCAAGATCTGATCCGTATCGTACAATCACATGCACTGGAGCTTACCTGGCTGACTGATCCCTACAAGTCCATGACAATATACTACTGACAGAGGTGTCATAGCCTACATGTCAGTGTCCACTTCCTGGCCTGAGGTGCCAATTAGTCTGAAACATAACATCACTCCCTTTTCATGGTTGAAGCCCCAGCTTGACCACACTGGGTGGCCTCCCTCTCTGCCACTACTCGCTGTCCCTCCTCCAGTCTGGCACAGTGTTACAATTTCTACCCTACTGTACGACGTGTTCTGTTTTCCTTCTCACTTTGCCTCATGTTCGCATGTACCTTTAGCCATGATCCGTTCCGATTCACTCCCCGACTCTTATCTCGCACCAATCCCATGACCGTAGGGAAGCCAGACCTATGACTTCTAGGACCCACTGACGTCATTGGAGCCCCGCGCACCCCCACGGGATTCCCTTGTACTTCTTATGGACTTTCCCTTCACGCTTCCTTATTAGCTCGCTGAGGCCAGTACCTCAGGATTGTGCCATGTGTTTGTACTTTACAAACACCCTGTATTAGTATATAAGTCACACCCTACCTAGCTTGTACGGTAGACTTGACTTCTTGTGTAATACCACAATCGTCTTTGCCTCACGAACGTCTCTGACTCGCTGTTACGCTTGAGTCCCTCTTTTGCTCGCCTTTTCGCTTGAGCCCCGACTTCCTGCTATTATCCTTGTGTCCCTGGGAGACCAAGTGATACTTGTTCACCACCGAACTGAACCTTAGCCGGTTCACGCCTTGCTGATCCTGTTGACTTGTTGAAGTACACGTTGTACTTAACGCCCCTGTGGTGGCGTTACATTAAGTCAAGTCTCTCACAGTGGCGACGTCCAGTCGCAGCCGAACCAAGTTTAGGCCCGAATACATTGACCACCTTAGCTCAGACGAACTATCAGATAGAGTTAAAGGAACCGCGGTCTGGGCAGAACACAGCGGAGTCGAAGGGTACTTCATCTTTGACCCCTCGACACGATCATATCGACAGATTCACTACCTTGACAACAGGCACCTCTGGGCCTTTATCGAATATTCTCCATCTGAAGGAGCGTGGTACACTACAGGACCAGTACCCCTCACCCTGAACACTGGACCCTTAGGATCCTCTACCCCTTTGGGCATTGTTATCGACCCTCCTAGCACCCCATCCCCTAGCATATCTGTGCCAACAACCAACCTCCCCACCTCGGCATTCCCATCCTACTCGATGGCCCAACAAGGACAGGCATCCGCAAGCACCACCCTCACAAGTGGGGGAGGAATACCCAGCGGAAGTGGAGCCCCTGCCGGGGGAACTCCCGCCAGCGGTGGCAGTAGCGGTGGCGGTGGCGGTGGCGGTGGCAGAGGCGGACTGGCACCAGCCGGAGGACTGGCACCAGCCCCTGGTGGCAATGGTCGCCTGGGAGGAAACCCCCCGCCTGAGTTTGACGGGAATTGGGAGAAAAGCAAGGCATTCTTACGTGCCTTCAAACTATACTGTGGAATGAATCCGACGGTGGACCTGCTGGCAGTACCAGGACAACGAGCCATGGCCTTCCTCTCCTACATCCGAGGACCACTCGTCGACAACTGGGTCGACGAGCAGATGAGATGGCTTGACGACCAGGTAGCGGCAGGAGTCCTATGAACCCAAAACAACCTCTGGAATGAGGTAGAAACCCGATTCTTGCAGGCATATACCGATACTGCAGAACAGACAAAGGCCCGCAAAGCCTTACAAACGCTAGTGATGAAAGGAGAAGACATTGACTCCTACATCGCTCAGTTCGAAAACCTAACCACGAAGGCTGGATATGGCCCAGATGAAGCTACAACACTGGAGTTGTTCCAGGATGGACTCCCGAACCAGTTAGTAATTCACGCCATCCGCTTCCAGCATCCAGTCACATGGGAAGACTGGAAGCGGGCTGCCTGATTACAACAGGCTGAGTACCTGGTCTTAAAGGACCAACTTGGCAAGAACCGAACCCCACGTCAGAAGAAGCGAGGGCATAACCGCGAACAGTGGGTACAAGCCCTCAACAAGAATTGCGACCCAAACGCCATGGATGTTGGACGCACCTGAGCCTCCATGGCTCTCACCAACACGGACTGAGTCCAACTTCAGAAGGAGGGGCGTTGTTTTAGATGCCGTGCTGCAGGGCACATCTCGCGTAACTGCCCACAAAAGGGCACTCGAATTGCTACTTCCTCCACGACCGCCCAACCAGCTTCCATCCCCGCTCCCCTGACCGTATCAGCTCCTGCCATCACTACTGTCGCCATACAATCTAACCATGTACTTTCGGTGGAAGAGCAGGCTGAAGCACAGATCGCTGCGATGAGAGCACAACCCCCGGAAGTATGAGATCTTATGGTGGAAAAGTTATTCGTGAAAGAGGATTTTCTCGACGCTTGAACCCGACGGCCTGGGCTAGAGCACTCAATGTAAATGTGTACCATAGCAGATATCGATCCATGCGAATCCCAGTACTCTTTAAATCTGCACACACGACGGCTGAATGACAAGTGCTCCTGGATTCAGGAGCAACAGACAATTTTATCTGCGCCTCACTTTTGAAACGGCTGCAGATCGGAACACGTGATGTCTCACAACCAATACGCATTTGGAATGTGGACGGAACTCACAACCAAGATGGGGCAATTACCCAATACACCAACCTGAACGTCCACACCGGAAACGACACCAAAACACTTCGCTTCCTAGTAACGAACTTGGGAAGGGATGAAGTCATACTAGGCTACCCATGGTTTTCAGCGTTTGAACCACTTGTGAAGTGGGGCGAAGCAACGCTGAATGAGGAATTCCAACCGGTAGTCATATCCAGCCTCCAGTCATCGGACGAAGCCACGCCCGTAGAAGCATCTATACGGGCATTGGAGACGTACCAACTCGATGAGGAGGTGTGGGAACAGATCGCGAACGACGAGCAGGAGCCATGTGTGGCACTACTATGGAAAACCACGACGGCGTTGGAACTGGCGCAACAAGAAGCAGCCAAGCGAGAGGTGCGCACCTTCGAAGAGATGGTCCCACCAGAATACCGGCGGTATCGTAAGGTGTTCAGCGAGGAAGCGTCGCATCGCTTCCCGCCAAAATGACCATGGGACCACGCCATCGACCTAACACCTAATGCACCCGCATCAATGGACTGTAAAGTATATCCACTGACGCAAGAGGAGGACAAAGCCCTAGACGTGTTTCTTGCCAAACAATTGGAAAGAGGGTACATCCGACCATCGAAGTCCCCATACGTATCACCATTCTTCTTCATAAAGAAGAAAGATGGGAAGCTCAGACCCGTACAAGATTACAGACGACTGAATGAAGTCACCATCCGTAACCACTACCCCCTACCTCTCATCCCAGAGCTTATTGACAAGATCCAAGACGCGCGACTCTTCACGAAATTGGACATCCATTGGGGGTATAACAATATCCATGTAGACGAAGGAGACGAGTGGAAGGCGGCCTTTAAAACAAACAAAGGAGCCTTCGAACCACTCGTGATGTACTTTGGTCTCACGAATTCCCCTGCAACATTTCAAGCGATGATGGACTTCACATTCTGAGAACCAGTACTGACGAATGAAGTAATCGTATACATGGATGACATCCTCATCGCCACCATCGATGATCTCCAACGTCACCAAGAAAGGGTCCACCAGGTCCTGACTATCTGCGAAGAGAACGACCTATACATCAAACCGGAGAAGTGCAAATTCGAGGTACGCAAAACGGAGTATCTCGGACTTATTGTGGGGCACGGGAAGCTGCAAATGGACCCCGTAAAAGTACGAGGGATTCGCGAATGGCAACCCCTGAAGAACCTTAAAGAAGTACGCGCCTTTATCGGCTTTTGCAATTTTTACCACCGATTCATCAAAGGATTCTCGACGCTTGCGCGCCCCCTCCACGACCTCATAAAGAAGGACACCCCATGGCACTGGGGAGCGGAACAGCAACGTGCATTTGAACGTATCAAAGACCAGATATGTCAGGAGCCCGTCCTTCTCTCCCCCGATTTGACAAAACCATTCGAAATGGAAGTGGATGCGTCCAACGTTGCCATCGGCGCAGTCCTCAACCAACTAGGGGGCGATCAAAAGCTCCACCCAGTAGCGTTCCATTCAGAGTCACTATCCCAAGCTGAACGGAACTATGACATCTACAATCGAGAATTGCTTGCGGTGGTCAAAGCTTTGCGCGCCTGGCGCACATATCTTGTCGGATCTCCCCACAAGATCATCATACACACGGACCATGCCAACCTTCAGTACTGGAAGGAGCCGCGAAAAATCAGTTGACGAGTGGCACGCGAATTCCTAGAATTATCAGAATACAACTTTGTACTGAAGCACATATCAGGAATCAGGAATGGTCGTGCGGACGCCCTGTCCCGACGAGCCGATTACGCACCAAGCGACGAAGATAATAACGATGTTGTTGTTCTTCCCGCAGACCGCTTCATCCGAGCCACCGAGATGTCAATGCATGACATGGACATCTGGACCCAGATTGCGCAGAACCTCGACGAAGCACAAGTTCTACGATGGGTCGAACCACACAACCTGAAAAAGCACTGAGGGACTATGGTGGAAGGGAGACGCTCTGGTCATTATCGGGGATAACGATCTTAAGCGGGGGGTAATCACCTTTTTCCACGACACACCTGCCATGGGACACCCCGGAATCGCAAACACCTACGAACTTCTGCGACGGGACTACTGGTGGCCCAACATGCGCAAAGACGTTGAAGAATACGTCAAGGGTTGTGCTACATGCCAAGCCAACAAGATCAATCCCCACCGACAAAAACCACACCTATTCCCCATCACAACTGACCCAGACGCAGAACCTTTCGAAGTTGTAGCCATGGACTTTATCACGAAGTTACCACCGTCACAGGGATACGACTCAATACTCACTATCACCGACCACAACTGCTCCAAGGCAGCCATCTTCATCCCATGTAATGAAACAATTACAGCGGAAGGCGTAGCTCAACTATACCTTCGCCACGTCTACCCTCACTACGGCATACCCCGAAAGCTGATTACCGATCGGGACCCTAGATTCACATCCGCATTTATGACACAGCTCTGCCAAGTTCTTGGAATTAGGCAGAACATCTCGTCGGCGTATCACCCTCAAACAGATGGGCAGTTGGAGCGAACCAACCAATGGCTGGAGCAATACCTACGCCACTGGAGCAACGTACAACAGGACAACTGGGCAGAGGCCCTCCCCGTGGCACAATTCACACACAACGCGTGGCCCAACGCGACAACAAAACACTCCCCTTTCTCACTTATCATGGGATGGGAGCCGCATACTAATTGGGTCTCAAAACCTACAACTTCCCCATCAGTCGACCAGCGGTTGGAAGACATGGGCAATTTCCAACAACACGCACAAGACTGTATCAAACACGCCCAAGAACTCATGGCGAAATGAGGGCGCACCCGCTTCATTCCCTACCAGGAAGGGGCGCAAGTGTGGTTAGAGGGGACGAACCTTAAAATGTTTTACCCCACAGCCAAATTAGCCCCTAAACGCCATGGACCGTTCCACATCAAGAAGGCCCTCTTGGCAGTATCTTACGAGTTAGAACTCCCAGAGTCTTGGAAGATCCACCCCGTGTTCCACGCCAACCTCCTCATCCCATATAAGGAGACGGAACTACACGGGGCAAACTTTACGCGACCTCCTCCTGACCTTATCGATGGAGAAGAAGAGTTTGAAGTGGAGCAAATCCTCGGATCAAGATCCTATGGCCGAGGGCGCAAACTCCAATTTCTGGTCCAATGGAAGGGGTTCCCTGTGAGCGATAGCTCGTGGGAACCACTCGAGAATGTTCGACACACACCTGATCTTATCGCCGACTTCTATCGGCATAACCCGACCGCCGAAGGGGCTGGACGAAAGATATAAAGAGACACCCTACGAACCCGAATCACGCATTCCTTTCCCTCTCCTGCACACCATGACGTCCACTCCCGTTGTCTCTAATATTCCTTCGCGCCCACCGGCGCAACTCATACTCGAACAACTGACCATAACTTCGCAGGACCAGGGTGTCCCCTCACAGCCAGAGGGTTGTACGCCATACTCTGTAGTCCTTAGCCCAGCCCCTCCTGTCTTGTCTCTGATCGCTCCTACCCTTGACCGCCTCGCACAGGAAGAGGAGGCTACCTCACTACTTACCCTCACTGCCCCACCTGTCGATACTCCCATCACGGTGCATGTCCCCGCCGTTCCCACTCCTCCTGAACCACAACAACATACCCCACCACCACCGCTCGAGCATGTACCACTTCCCCTATTCCCGCCTGGCATTGGCCAGGTGACTACACCTACTGTACAACCTCGACTCGTTGAACCCGATCCCACCTATGCATTCCTCGATGATGAGGAGGCAGGGGAGGATGTCACGGACCCGGGACTCCCCTTCCTTCGTAACAACCCCGACCTCTCTTACCTCTACTTCCCGCTGAAGATCGGGGAGGCGGGGTACCCAAGGCAGATCGCGCGTTTCATCTACTATTGGAAAGACTACCGGGAAGTCATTGGAACCATGGGGAGGGGACACCCATGCTATGTGCAGTCAGTTTACTTGCGAGGGATATATGAGGGGCAGCTGCCTCAGCATGTTACGGACCAACAACTCGCAATGTTCCATCCGCATGACCCACGAGCCATATGCGTCAATGAAGTCCTGACGGAGTTACGCGACGTCCGCCTTCACGCAGACGTAGCGCGTCTCCGGGATTGCTTGTTGCAGAAGGACACAATCGCCACGTGCGAGTCTGAGCTTCGACGGATGGAGTCGGACCTCATGCGCGATCGCTTCCATATGGATATGGATCTTGCAAGCGTGCGGAAGCAGTTGCAGTATGCCCGTGCAGTACCACTGATATCTGAGAAGTACGACGAGCTCCAGGCCAAATTTATACGCCCATGCCCCACTCCTGATTCCATTCCCATTCCCCCGCGCACCGGAGGACCTTGCGAGATGCCACGCCTTCAGGGTGAGAGCAGTCGGCGCCCGCGCAAGTGCTTCCAGTGCAAGTCAACAGACCATTTGATCACGCAGTGCCCTCAACGAAGGGCCAAGCAGCCGTGTCAATGGTGTGGCAGTCGTACCCATCAATACGATGTGTGCCTCGTCCGTCGGATCTCCCCCATGTCGCCCGCCTATATTGACCCAGATGACCGTCCACGGTGGTGTGGCAAGTGTTTGCGGTATGATGCGAAGCACGAAGAGATACACTGCCCTCAGTACGAGCAGTGTCGGGAATGTGGAGAGCGAGGTCGTCATCTCTTCCTGCGTCGTCACACCTGTCCGTGCCCCCCCTTCACTGATCCCTGACACAGTACCTGTCGAAGATGACTGGTACGACACCAGTGACTAGTCAAAGTCGTGGCGACTTTGAATCTGATGGGGGGGTAATGTTACGATTTCTACCCTACTGTACGACGTGTTCTGTTTTCCTTCTCACTTTGCCTCGTGTTCGCATGTACCTTTAGCCATGATCCGTTCCGATTCACTCCCCGACTCTTATCTCGCACCAATCCCATGACCGTAGGGAAGCCAGACCTATGACTTCTAGGACCCGCTGACGTCATTGGAGCCCCACGCGCCCCCACGGGATTCCCTTGTACTTCTTATGGACTTTCCCTTCACGCTTCCTTATTAGCTTGCTGAGGCCAGTACCTCAGGATCGTGCCATGTGTTTGTACTTTACAAACACCCTGTATTAGTATATAAGTCACGCCCTACCTAGCTTGTACGGTAGACTTGACTTCTTGTGTAATACCACAATCGTCTTTGCCTCACGAACGTCTCTGACTCGCTGTTACGCTTGAGTCCCTCTTTTGCTCGCCTTTTCGCTTGAGCCCCGACTTCCTGCTATTATCCTTGTGTCCCTGGGAGACCAAGTGATACTTGTTCACCACTGAACTGAACCTTAGCCAGTTCACGCCTTGCTGATCCTGTTGACTTGTTGAAGTACACGTTGTACTTAACGCCCCTGTGGTGGCGTTACACACAGTATGAATCCTGCTCAGCCTCGATGTGAGTGATTGCATTGGCCTGCTGGAGCCAGAGCACACAATCTCCCCTTACCCTGGCTATCTTGTCCAGCTTGTCCATCTTCTTCACCAGCTCCACCTCCTTGGCCTTGTAGCCTGCTTGCATGCAGCAGTAGCAGTGGACCTCCGCAATGAGAGTGAGGTTTTTCATGCCTGTGAGGGCATGGTTGACTGACTTGCACATGATGCTGTGCTGATCTAAGAAGATCAGGTCATCATCATAGTAGTGGGAGTCTGCCAGATAGTTGTAGTTGGGGGTGGCATGCACTGGCTTGCTGTACTGCTGGTTGCTGCCCCTCCTGTAGGCAAGGATGAATGGGTCTGCTGTGAGGATGAGCTGCATATACTGAGCTGGGTGCAGGCGGTCTTGAGCATCTTGGATCTGGAAAGGGATATAGTGTACTCCCCTGTTGTGTTGGAACCTGACCAGTGGAGGAGTCTCCACTTGGCATCAGGAAACCAGGCTGTGTTCTTCCGCATGATACTTGCAGATCGGGAATCAAGCAGCCTTTGGTATAAGGATGGGCTCCCTGTCGGTGGTGCATAGCTGGCAGGGTTTTGTTGTGCATGGTGGTGAGGTGTACCCTGTACTTGAGGTGTTTGTGTAGAGGGCAATGTTCCTCCAACATGTACCGGTTGAAGTCCTGGTCCTCTTGAACCTGAGTTTGGTCTGTATTGGGTTGAGCAGCCGTTGACATGTTGGCTGGCGAAGAGTCTCTTATATGCACTCTTGTAGGAGTGGGCGAAGGAAGGAGGGATGGTGTGGGGGTAGGTGGATGACTTCCACTTGTGAGAACGGACTGGGGAAGTGACAGGGGTGATGGTGGCACATTCTGAACGATGAGGGTAGGTTGGACTGAGATGGGGAGCAGGTCGTTGAGGACATAGTGGACTTGTACTGGGGAAGAGGACATGAGTGGAAGTGGGAGTGAGTGAAGGAGATGGGGATGTCTCTTGGGATTTTCCTGTGCTTATATGTGTTTCTCTGGTGGAGTTTGAACGTTTGAATTCCTGAATTGTGTCATCTGCAAATACATCATCCTTGGAGACCCACTGGTTGTCCGAGTCCAGGTATCCATGCCATTTGACCAAATACTGCAGTTTCTTTGTCCTGCCAAATCGCCAGGAGTCTAGAATCTTCTCAACCTCGTATTCTTCCTCTCCATCAACCAAATCTGGCAGTGGGTGCTGATAGTTTGGACCATGTGTGGGAGTCTCTCAGCATGGTGTCACGATCAGAGAAATGGACTCTTACTATACAGATATGACCCCTTAGTAAGTAGTAATGTGTCATGGACTTCACGCATCAGTCAGCAGTCGCAGTATCACATGTCAGGTACTATGACTCGTTCCAAGTAGTAGTTGTAGTAGGGTTCGAGCTACTTACGCTACTAGTCATCTCAGATTGAAGGGGAGCTTTAAAGTGTCTCCGTAAATGTATAAGTAGGGTACCCAGAAGACCAAGATACGCCATCTTGGTCTTCTTCAATCACTACCTCATTGACTCATCTTCCATCTCTTGCTTGTCTCCTCTGAGCAAGTCGACTACCTTTTACTGCCCAGTGACTTCAGAAGTGTCCTGGTGCAATGACGCAGATCACATGACCTCGTGAACACCCTTTTGCAAGTCTAAGTCAGACTCTACGCCAGTAGTGGCATAACACATGGAGTCAGAAGATCTGTGTGGAACATGGGGTGGATGCTCCACTGTGTGGGAAGTTCTAGGCGGTAATTGACTGTGGACATCACCTGAACCACCCTGAACAGGCTGTGTCTCCTGGGCGCAAGTTTTGCGGTTGGTTGATTGGTACGTAGGTGGTGTCCTTCAAGCCACACAAGGTCTCCAATTTGGTATTTTGGGGTGTCCTTGTGTTTGATCCACCCCTGCTGTGCTTTGATCATCAGTTCCTGGGTGCGAGTTCTAGCCTGTCTGAATTGTTGGGCACACAGTGCCACCTGTGGGATAGGAGAAGGTTGATTGATCCAATCAGCATGTGGGTTATACCCCATGAGGACATTAAAGGGGGACTCCCTGGTGGTTTCATTTGGCCACTTGTTGTGCGTGAATTCTGCCATTGGCAGATAGCAAGTCCAGTTGTCCTGTCATTCGTTAACCCAGATTCTCAGGTACTGTTCTAGCCACTGTGTAACGTTCCACCGGACATTCTTCTTGAGCTGCAGACAAGGCTACTGAAGCAACCTAATGATCACCAGATATGTCAAAGTCACGTACTCAATCAACTACTAGCTCGTGGGTGAGACATAGTAGTGTGGCCCAAAGGATGCAAAGGGCACAATAGAGAGTGAAGTGGATGAGATGAATAGACAGCTGGCAAGACAGCACAGCGAAAGAGATAGACAGCACACCCAAGGTGGCAAGAGATGAATTGAAAGGAAGGGATGTGAGGCCTTATGGCGATTGTTATGTTAGGTCCTCCCTAATGATTGTTACGTTAGGTCCTCCCTAACGATGCTCGACTTGAGCAGGGACAGAGTGGCTGCGATACTCGAAGACGACTTAGCAGATACGGATACATGCCCTCAGTAGGGATGCGATCTCTTCAAGCACTGGGGCAAGGTCCACCAGGTGTACAAGTCGTTGGGCAATCTGCCTTACAAAGGCCAGATGCACTAACAGGCAGACAAGGAGGAGGAGGCAGGAGACAAGAGAGTGGATCAGGGTAATAGTGATTCAAGAAGACCAAGCTGGGGAGCTTGGTCTTTGTATTGTCTACTAGTTATACAATTGACGAGGAGCTTTGAAGCTCCTCCCAAACATATGATGTCCAGTAGCACTAATAGCTTGAACCCTACCACCGCTATCCTAGGATCGAGTCATAATTGTACCAGGTGCATGTGATAATGAGTCCAAGGCCAACTGATATGAGTGTACCTGACTAATACTAGGGTAGTCAGAACCCCACGAGTCACCAGTCCATACTAATGAGTCCGATCGCAACATCACCCCCTTTTCAGGTGCGACACCCCAACGCTCCAGTGCCCTCCTCTTCGTAGTGAATCTGCATGTGCTGTGCCTGCTGGGCAATTCTCCTACCTTGGCAAGTCTTCTTCCTCATCAACTCATAATCCACCATGGTCCCCGCCTCATCCTCGATATGCTCTATGGCATTGGCCATCTCCAGGCGATGCTGACTACCCATTACCTTCCCCTGGGCCTCCCCCAGGGCAGTGATGAGGTCATTGATCTGCTGGTTGAGGCGCTCCTGCTCTTGGTTGGCGGTGTGATAGCGGTGGACTTCCTGTTGAGACGCGACTGATTTAAGTCACATGTCTCGTGGGATATGATTGAGTCATCCCATATACTAAATACGGTATCTGTCCCTTACGGACTAATTTGGACTTGACCGGACTCTTACGGACTGCTTTTGTTTATCTTTATTATTAGAGTCACGTGTAAACTCTTATTGTTCTTCTTTGTTAAGATACTGGTATTGTCTGCTTTAGGCAGCTATTGTTCTCTGCCCTCCAATGGCATTTCTCCCTCTGGCGCACAGACCACCTGTATTGTGTTTGGATCACCTGTGTGCACAGACCATTCTTAGCTAAGTGTCCTGTATATAAGGACTGCTGTTTTCGCCTCTACACTTCAGAGTTCCTTCACCCTCTGAAGTGTAAGTCCCTTCTCTCTTACCCTACACTACCTTTTACTCACAGACGTCTTAGTACTTGTCTTTAGGTGTGTAGTAGTATTGGTATAGAGTTCCTTCACCCTCTGAAGTTACTTGTCTTTAGCTCTCTTGCTATTAACGCTTCGCTCGTTAGTTCTGCGCTTCAACACTTCCACCATGAGGGAGAGATTGTGGAGGGAGTTGAGGCAATGGTCAACGTGCACTCAATCCTCAAAGGCCTCCGTGAAGAGGGCCATGTCTGTTGTGGGGTAGATGGGCTTGCCGCCATAGCTGTAGTGGGGGGCGGCGTAGAGAGGGTGAGCATACACCTTGTCGGACTCATCGATGATGCTGACAACCATGGGATCGGGGCCCATGATCACTTGGTGGTAGCGGGCCTCGCACTCAACCCCGTTGGGGGAGATGATGTGGAATGGTATGTAGTCAACCCCCTTGTTGGCTTTGAAGCCAGTGGGGGTGCGTGTGTTGAGGGTGACGATGGGCTGGTGGGTGGCGCTGCCCAGCACTCCAAGGTCTCGTTTGTACATGGGAGAACTGTTGGTGTTGAATGTGTAGGGGGTCTCCTGGGGGTTGTCAGTGTCTATGGTGGAGAGAATGTGGGGGTGCATAGCTGGGTAGTCATTGGCATTCTCTCCGACCAATCTCCAGCCCTCGCTAGGAGGCGTTGATGCCTCAGCTCCTGCTGTCTCAGCCAGGCCCTCCTCAGCTGCTTGTCCCTCCACTCCTTCACAATCTCCTTCCAGGGTCGCACAGGTCCGAACTCGGTGTGGTACCTGGACAGGTCCACCGTCACTGCGTCTGCCAGGGTGTTGAATGAAGCTATCTGTGGTCAGGCCCTCAAGTAGGGCAAGCTCCTCTTGATGTGCAACCCCTTTGTAGGCGAGAGGTTGTGCATCGGGGGAGTCAGCTGTGCCTCTGATGGTGGGGTCTGGGAAGGAGCAGAGGACGGTGATGGCGTCCTTGTGGGTGGTGGGCCCATGGGTGGTGACCAGGGCCTGGGTGACAGTGTTGATGGTGGTCTGTGAGGGGAGAGAGCAGGAGGACATGTTGTGTCACGATCGGAGGAATGGACTCTTACTATACGGAAATGACCCCTTAGTAAGTAGTAATGTGTCATGGACTTCGCGTATCAGTCAGCTGTTGTAGTATCACATGCTAGGTACTATGACTCGTTCCAAGTAGTAGTCGTAATAGGGTTCAAGCTATTTACGCTACAAGTCGTCTCGGATTGAAGGGGAGCTTTAAAGTGTCCCTATACATGTATAAGTAGGATAGCTGGAAGACCAAGAAACGCCATCTTGGTCTTCTTCGATCACTACCTCATCGACTCGTATTCGCCTTTCGCTTGTCTCGCTGAGCAAGTCGATCTTTGTACAGCCCAGTGAACTCGGAAAGTGTCCTGGTGCCTCAAGAGCCGATCACAGATCGCGCCGGAAATCAAGTAGCAAGACACATGACTCAGTCCCTCTGTGAAATCAGCTAAGTCGTGAACACCCTTTCAAAGTCTAAGTCAGACTCAACACCGGTAGTGGCGTAACATGTTGTGAAGGTAGACAGTTTGAGAAGATGTAGCAGGGGTTGCTGAAGGACTTAGCTTGTGATGGGTCTCTCTTATATGCGTCTCTCATGTGGGGTTCAGTGCTTTGAAGTCCCGAATAGCTTGGTCAGCAAATACCTTGCTCCAGTTGACCCACTGGTTCTCCGAGTTGGGGTATCCCTTCCATTTCATGAGGTATTGGAGCTTCCGTGTTCTCCTGAATCTTCACGAGTCTAGAATCTTCTTGACCTCATATTCTTCTTCTCCATCTACCAAATCTGGAGGCGGGTGCTGGTAGTTAGGCCCATGGGTTGTGGTCTTGTGGTATCTGGTGAGAAGATTGGTGTGGAACACTGGGTGAATGCTCCACTGTGTGGGAAGTTTGAGGTGGTGATTGACTGGAAACATCACCTCTATGACCCAAAAGGGGCTGTGTCTTTTGGGTGCAAGCTTGGTGGTTGGCTGGTTGGTCCATAGGTGGCGTCCTTCTAGCCACACAAGGTCACCTTCCTTGTATTTGGGCGTATCTTTGTGCTTGACCCATGTCACGGTACGCAAGGGACGGACTCTTACTATACGGATATGACCCCTTAGTAAGTAGTAATGTGTCATGGACTAAGTGCATCAGTCAGCGGTCGTAGTATCACATGTTAGATACTATGACTCATTCCTAGTAGTTGTTGAGCCGTAATACTTACTATAAGGCTCATTACGTAGGAATGACAGTACGATTAGTTATGCTATACACGTAATTCGGAGTATTTAGTCATACAGTATACGTACAGAATCCCCTTAAGGGATTATTCCGAGTCCACCGGTGATTAGACATTAGGCGACACTGAAAATGCGATATTGTGGACGCCTCTACTCATCACTTTTCCCCAAACGGACATGGGTGGACCATAGAGTATATAAATCCTACTATAGGAGCGAGTACCTATACACATCTCTCTCCACCCCACTCTGAGCTTCCTCTGCTTCACTCTAAGCCTCGTCTAAGCTCTCTATTCAGGTAAGGGTCTACCTGTACACTGCGTGCATTGCTGCGCAACAGTAGTAGCTGTAGTAGGGTTCGAGCTACTTACGCTACTAGTCATCTCGGGTTCAAGAGGAGCTTTAAAGTATCCTCTCACATGTATAAATAGTGGCTCAATAAGACCAAGATAAGCCATCTTGGTCTTCTTCAATCACCACTTTCCATTCGTCTCTTTCACGCGTGTCTCGCTCGCCCCTCCGTGTGAGTCGTCTTCATCGATCCTTCGGATTACCTAGTGGCGCGACTTGCCCTAGTGTACAAATTAGATCACGTGCCCAGATAAGTGCCGTGTATCTCGTGATTAGGTCACGTGATCCTTGAAGAATATTCTGCTAAGTCATAAACGCCCTTTCGCAGTCCAAGTCGGACTAACGCCAGTGGTGGCGTTACATTAAGACCAAGATCTACCCATCATGGCGTTTACAACTCGAGACCAGTGGAGAAACTTTCAAACCTACTCCCTCGAAAGAAGGGGAGATCGCAACGTCCCAACACAATTTCTAGGAGCCGCCAGGTGGAGAGAATACAGAGGAGAGACAGGGTACTTCGTAGACTTCGCATCGGGCCCAACCCGATACCGCCCCGTTGAGTTTAACTTCGACCATCTGTGTTGGGTTGAAATCACTTGGAACCCCATAGACAATCGCTACGATGCAATTCGCCCCGCAGGAAGAAACTACAACTGCAACATCGATTCAAGGACTCTACCCACACGCACAGAGTGGGGATGTATAGACGGACAACCAGAAGAGGAACCAAGCACCTCCGAACCTAGGACCCCCACTGTAACGTCTACCACGGACGTTTGCCTGACTTAGGCCTCTTGATGTGTGGCGGTCCTTGAGAGTTGGAAGTTACGGTTAGCAAAGGTTTGAGGATAGAAAGCAGGGTGAGGCTGAAGGCTCTCATCTCTCCCGAAATAGGCGTGGAGGTCTTCTAGCTGGATGATGCCTGGAGGGATTGCGTCGACATACTTGGCGTTGGCCCACGAGGTACTGTTGATGATGAAGAAGGAGTGGTACGGAGAGGCCACGCGGTTGTTGCGATACAGATGTACTTGATAGGCTGCAATGTCTGCAGGGAAGTCCACTGATCCGCGAAGGGACAGGCAAGGATAAGTCATGGGGATCCCTGGTCTAAGGGGATATGCCGGACGACTCACTTAAGAGGAGAGAGCCTCTTAGTAAAGACGAGTAGATGGTAGTGGTATTGGAAGAAGACCAAGATGTCGTCCTTGGTCTTCGCACTGTTCTACTTATACAGATACGCGCGGGCTTTGAAGCGCCGCTTGAATACTACTAGCCAATAGCGTAAGTACCGTGAACCCTAGTACAGCTATCCTAGTATGAGTCACTACAAGTCATTCCAAGATCCGATCCGTTATCGTACAATCACATGTGCCGGAGCTTATCCAGCTGACTGATCACACAAGTCCATGACGATATACTGCTGACGGTGGTGTCATAGCCGACGTGTCAGTGTCCACTTCCCAGCCCGAGGCGCTGATTGATCTGGAATGTAACATCACCCCCTTCTTATGGTCGAGCCCCAGCTCGACCGCGCTGGGTGGCCTCCTGTAACGCCACCACTGGCGTTAGTCCAACTTGGACACGAAAGGGCGTTCACGACTTAGCGGAATATCTCTTCTGAAGTCACGTGACCTGGTCACGGGATACACGGCGCTTATGGGCACGTGATCTAAGCGTACACTAGGGCAAGTCGTGCCACTAGGTGATCTGATAATCGGTGAAGACGACTTGCTCGGATAGAGACAAGCGAAGCACACGTGAAGAGACGAATAGAAGTGGTGAATTGAAGAAGACCAAGATGCTTTATCTTGGTCTTGTCGAGCCACTATTTATACATATGAGAGGGCGCTTTAAAGCTCCTCTTGAAACGAGACGACGAGTGGCGTAAGTAGCTCGAACCCTACTACTACTACTACTAGGAATGAGTCATAGTATCTAGCATGTGATACTACGACCACTGACTGATGCGACTTGTCCATGACACATTACTACTTACTAACGAGGTCATCACCGTAAGTAAGAGTCCACTTCCCGTACCGCGACATCACCCCCTTTTCAGCCACGACGACCACGGCGCCGAGTGGGGCCTATTCCTCCAACCCATGCTTCCTGCCTCTCCACGATCTGATCTAGTGTGTTGGCCATCTCCAGTCGGAACTTGCAGCGGGCCAGTTCCGACTGTACCCCTCCGAGCGCCTGAGCGAGCGCATGAAGCCGCTGCTCCATCCTTTCAGCCTCGTGTCGATAGGCGCGGAATCTGGTCAACTCAGCTTTAAGCCCGACATCCTTCAACTCGTTCACCGCACGGTCCACCCTGTGTTGATTGCTGTGCCCTCCGACGAGGGCGAATAGGTCTTCTGGCGAGTAGTGGGGTTTGCCGGCTTCCCGGACGTGCGGCTCGGCATATAGGGGGCGACTGTAGACTTTGTCGCTATCCTCCACGAGTCCGAGGACGAGAGGGTCCGGTCCTGCTATGACTTGGATGTAAGACGCTTGCCGGGTGACTCCTTGAGCGTCGGTGATAGGGTAGTGGACGAAGTCGTCCCCTCGGTTGTGCTTGTACCCGTGAGGGGCGACGCGTGACGAGCCCCCGAGGTATCGGAGGCGAACGGCGGGCAAGGTGGAACTCTGGGTGTCCACCACTACACTGCCGCGGTATATGGGACGGCCCGTGGTGTCGCAGGCGTATGGGGTTTCCCGGGGGTCGTCAGAATCGGTTGCAGTGATGATGTAGGGTTGCTCAACGGGGTACCATTCCTTCAACATCCCTTCTACTGCTTCGTACACTGCCCTCTCAGCGTCTCTGTGTGTTGGCGGCGTCGGTGATAGACGATGGCTCTCTTGGCCGCTGCCACTGCCAGTTGCCGTCGTTTCCAATCCTCCGCCGACGGCTTCCAGTCCCGCGTCTTCATCCACTCTTGCCATCTCAGTGTTGCGGGCGTTTTCTTCCGTGTGGAGTTCGATACGCACGGGGAGAGGTCGAGATGGGGGACTCGTAAAGAGTCCGACAGCTGCACGAAGCCGAGTAATTTCGGCTTCGGTGTACGGGGCGGTGTTGAGATGGTTGCCATTGGGGTTGAGGAGCCAGTACGTGGCGGGTTGGTCTGGGTCTTCGACGTCGATGATGGATTGCACGTTGTTGAGGGCCGCTCTGAGCTCTTCGTGGGTGAGGCTATCGACGAGGCGGGCAGCAAGAGAGGAGGGAGAGGAGGAAGTGGAAAGAGACATTTCTGAGCGAGTGAGGAATCCAGTGTGAGGAGGTGGGGGAGGTTTAGCGTTGTTCATTCGGTTTATATGCATCCTGGCTGTGATTGAACTCCGCTCGTACTCCGCTATGGCTTCGTCAGCGAACACATCATTTTTGTTGACCCACTGGTTTTCCGAGTCCGGGTATCCCTTCCATTTCACGAGGTATTGCAATTTCTTGCTCCGGCCGAATCGCCTTGAGTCTAGAATGCACTCCACCTCATACTCCTCTTCTCCGTCTACTAAATCCAGCGGTGGGTGCTGGAAGTTTTCTCCGTGCATGGGCGTCTCTCGATAGGGCGTGAGTAAATCAATGTGGAACACGGGGTGAATGCTCCACTGCGTGGGAAGTTCCAATTGATAATTGACCGGTGAGAGTACTCGCGTGATCTTGAATGGGCCGTGTCGTCGTGCTGCTAGCTTGGCCGTCGGTTGATTGGTTCGGAGATGTCGTCCTTCCAGCCAAACTTGATCTCCAACCTGATATCTAGGCGTGTCTCGGTGTTTGATCCATAGCGACTGTGCCTTTTTGATGAGGTTTTGGGCTTCTTTCCGTGCTTCTCGGAATTGTTGGAGTCGCGTGAGTACTTGCGGGATGGGCGACGGCTTATCGATCCAATCAGCACGTGGGTCATATCCCATCATAAGTGAAAATGGAGACTTCCTTGTCGCCTCGTGAGGCCAGTTGTTATGCGCGAATTCCGCCATGGGTAGGAATCGCGCCCAGTTATCTTGACGCTCATTGGTCCAGAACCGTAGGTATTGTTCTAGCCACTGATTGGTGCGCTCTGATTGTCCATCCGTCCGGGGGTGGTATGCCGTGGAGATGTTTTGGTAAATGCCAAGGATTCGGCATAATTTGCGTGTGAACTTTGATGCGAATCTCGGATCGCGATCGCTGATAATTTTCGCCGGTAATCCGAATCTCCGAAACACATGAGTGACGTACAGGGCTGCGGTTTCTTCCGCCGATATTTCCTCGTTACAGGGGATGAACACCAATGCCTTTGTGCAGTCGTGGTCGGTCACCGTGAGGATCGAATCGTATCCTTGTGACTCCGGTAGTTTAGTGATGAAGTCAAGAGCTATGACTTCGAATGGCTTAGCGTCAGGTGTTGGCGTGATGGGTACTAGTGGGGCTCGCGTCGGGCGGTTGTTGACCTTGTGGCGTTGACATTCCGCGCAGCCTTGAACGTATTCGGTGACGTGTTTCAACATGTTTGGCCACCAATGGTCGCGTTCGATGATCCTCGCAGTTCGCTTGATTCCCGGGTGACCGTAGACAGGGGGGTTGTGATGGTTGGCGATGACCGTGCGGATTTCCTCTGGGTTCCCGGTGATTACTCGTGCGCCTTGGTGGTACCAGACTCCGTCGATCTTCTTAAGCTTGTGCAGGTCTACCCAGGGGCGTAGGATGCTTTCGTCTTGCTCGAGGGTTTCCGGTAATTGCGTGGTGGCGTTTCGCACGAACACCTTCTCGGGTAGGACGATGACTCCTTCGTTGTCTCGTTCTCCTTTGTCGTAGTCGGGTCTCCACGATAGCGCATCTGCGCGGCCGTTGTTGGTCCCTTTGATGTGGTGGATCTCGAAGTTGTACTCCATAAGTTCCAGGACTTCTCGAGCTACGCGGCGACTTATCTTTTGTGGTGTCTTCCAGTGCGTGAGGTTGAGGTGGTCGGAGAAAATTTTGATTTTGTGTGGTGAGCCTGCCAAAAATGGTCTCCAATGTCGCAGTGCCTTGACGATTGCCAGAAGTTCCAGGTCGTAGATATCGTAGTTGCGCTCTGCTTCATTTAAGGTGGCCGAGAAGTACCCGAGAGGGTGTCGTTTCCCATCTTGCTTCTTCTGCAGGAGTACTGCTCCTACTGCGTATCCGGATGCGTCTACTTCGAGTTCGAATTGGTCTGTGAGCGTGGGATGTGCGAGTACTGGTTCGCTTGTGACCAGTCGCTTGAGAGTTTGGAATGCCGTTTCTTCGTCCTTGCCCCATGTCCATTCCATGTCTTTGCGTGTAAGTTTGTTGAGGGCTTGTGCGTACGTGGCAAAACCGCGAATGAAGAGGCGGTAAAAATTGCAGAAGCCCAAAAAGGAGCGTACGTCGCGTACCTTCGTGGGTGTGGGCCAGTCGCGTATGCCCGCAATTTTTATGGGGTCCATGCGGGTCACCCCCTTTTCAAAAATTACCCCCAGGTAATCCATTCGCGGTTGGTGGAATGTGCATTTTGATGGTTTGAAGTAGAGGTCGTGATCCATTGCGACTTGAAGTACTGCGCAGACGGCGTCTATATGCGCTTGAAGTCCTGCATGTTCCAGTGTTGCAATTCCAATGTCGTCCATGTGGACACGGATGATGGTGCCCATTGCTGCGAAGACTCGGATCGTGTCGCCCAAGATGTCGTTCATCATGTTCTGGAAGGTGGCTGGTGAGTTCGTGAGTCCGAAGTACATGACGAGGGGTTCAAATAAGCCGTATTTTGTTTTGAAAGCTGCCTTGTACTCGTCGCCTTCTTTGATACGTACGTTGTTGTACCCCCATCGGACGTCGAGTTTTGTGAAGATATGCCCGTCGCCGAGGTCGTTGATGAGTTCCGACATAAGCGGTAGTGGGTATTGATTGAGCACCGTACAGGCGTTGATACATTGGTAGTCCTGCACCGGTCTTAACTTTCCGTCTTTCTTCTTGATGAAGAAGAATGAGGAGGCGTAGGGAGATTTCGATGGTCGGATGTATCCCAGTTTGAGTTGTTCGTCCAGCCATGTGCGTAGTTGCCCGTCTTCATCTTGAGACATGGGGTAGACCTTGCAGTCGATACTTGGGGGCGTACCCGGTTTGAAGTCGATCGCGTGGTCCCAGGGTCGCGATGGTGGGAATCGGTGGGACGCTTCTTCGCTAAAGATTTTCGCAAACCGTTGGTATGGTTCGGGGAGGGTCGCGACTACCGTTTCTTGGTTTGCGGCAATGGCGAGTTCAGTAGCTGTGGTGCGCAGTTGGCATTCTTCTTCAAGCTCTTGAACTATTTCCTCCGCTTCGTCTTGAGTGATTGCACGCGCGATGGTGGTCTGTGTTTCGGTCGGGTTGATTGATCGTAGCACCACCGGGAGGGTATCTTCGTGTATGGTGGCATGCGCCCAGCTGATGGTTGGTTCGTAGGTGGCTAGCCATGGGTATCCAAGGACTAAATCCTCGTTGCCTATGTCGGTAACTAGGAACCTCATGACTTTTGAAACACCGTTGGTCTGAACGTCTAGGTCGATGAAGTGCGTAATGGATCCAGCTTTATTTTCCGTGTTGTCAATGTTCCAAATTTTCTTTGGTTTTTCGAGGGGTTGTAGTCCGAGGCCCATGTGTTTGGCGAACGCGGGTCTCATAAAGTTGTCGGTGGCTCCTGAGTCGACGAGCCCTTTGATATTGGCCATGGAGTAACTTGTGCGAATCGAGACTGGAATTCGAAGCGAACAATAGCGAGTCATGATTACAGAGTTACAATTGACTGCCCTCACCCAGGCCGATGGGTTCAGGCGTCCTGAAAACCCTCTTGGGTCCAGAGATCTTTAAATACTAGGTCCTTGACCTCGTCACTTGCTCCTCTAAGTGTTTCCATCCACCCCTTGGCCTGTTCTTCGGGCGTGGTCTCTGTGCGGCGTGCTGTTACTGGTTCTTGGCCGTAGTAATCCGTCTCCATACTGCGGCTCGTGCTCGTGCGTGGTTGGAACGGTTGCCTTGGTTTTCTAGGGTGTGTGCAGTCGCGTGAGAAGTGGCCTGGGTTGTTACAGTTGTAACATATCACTTCCCTCATGTCGCGGCATGGTCCGCTTCCCCGATTCTGTCCTGGTCCTCCTCTTGGTGGGAAGGGCGGTCGCTGGTTCCTGCGGTTTGGGTCGCCCACCTCTGCGAGGCGTGCGCGCGTTCTATCTGCGGATGTGTCCATGGTGTTCGGATCATAGCGCGGCGGTGGAAACCTGGGTGGTGCCCATTGCGGGGCGTATCCACGGTTTTGCTGAGGTCGTGGTGTTGGGGTGTTGCGGGGCGTGGTGGTGAGCCCTAGGCGCGCGCGTAGGTGGATGTATTGCTTTTGCCTGCGCAGTGCTGCCTCCTTCCACTCATTGAAGGTTTGCGGGTCGTCCAACTCGTAGATTTTGGTGAATAGGGCTCTCGGGAGGCCCGCCGTGAATCGGTCCAGTGTTTGGCGGTCGTTGAGGCGATAGTCAGCCTTCCGCGCCAATTGTTCGAAATTGGTGACGTACGAGTCAATATCGTCGCCAACCATCTTAAACCCCTTAGCCAGCGTTGCTTGCGCCTGCTCCTGCTCAAGTATGTTCGAGAAACGGTCCGAGAATCCAGCCGTCAGGGTGTCCCATAAGAATGGGTTGTATCGGCTTCGTCCCTGGTGTAGCTCGTTGTTGAGCCACTGGAGAAATCTGAGCGTCCAGTTGGATACTCGTGGGCCTTTGATGAATCCTAGGAATAGTAGGCATCGCCGATAGACGTTGGTCATGATCGGCGCTTCTGAATTTTGTCCCCAGTATATGTGCCATTGCGTGAGGAATGATTCGTACTCATCTCGATTTCCGTCAAATATGGTTGGGGCTTCTCCTACTAACTTGTCTGACCCGTGTGGTGCTCCCAGCGCTGGTCCTGCTGCTGGCGGCGGTGGGGGTGGTGGTCCTCCACCGAAAGGGTCTCCTCCGCCCCCTCCTCCGAACTGAGGTTGCCTTCCTCCGTGCGGTGGTCTTTCGTCTCCTGGTGGTCCTTGGCCAAAGGGTCCTCCGCGTCTTCTGGGTGGTGGGGGTCCTCCCGCGCCTGGTGGTGGGTCAGGGATGTCTGGTCCTACTGCTCTGAAAATGGCCGCGTCGTCTGCGGTCATGCGGTGCCCCGTTGTTGGGTTGATGGGGCGTAGGTAAGATTCGGCTTCTTCGGTAATTCTCCTGGCCTCCTCGAGGGCCAGGTTTTCTTGGGTGATCGTTGCTGTTGCCATGTCTGCGGGTGGGTGTACTTCGATATTCTCGGGTTCGTTAATGCGTAGGGACTCAGCTGTTTGTATTATTTCTCCTACTTCGGATTCTTCGTCGTTGTCGGTTTCTTCGTCGTCCCCACTAGTCTCGGATGGTGCGGGGGTTCTTGGTTCAGATGTGCTGGGCTCTTCTTCGGGTTGTCCGTCTATGCGTCCCCACTCTTCGCGTGTGGGTAGGTTTCTTGCGTCGATATCGCAGTTGTAGTTTCTTCCTGCGGGTCGTACTGCATCGTATCGGTTGTCTACGGGGTTCCAAGTAATCTCAACCCAACACAAATTGTCAAAGTTGAACTCAACGGGGTGGTATCGGGTTGGCCCCGATGCAAAGTCCACGAAGTATCCTGTTTCTCCTCGGTATTCTCTCCACCTGGCGGCTCCTAGGAACTGTGTTGGTACGTTGCGGTGTAACACCACCACTGGCGTTAGTCCGACTTGGACTACGAAAGGGCGTTTACGACTTAGCGAAATATTCTTTCGAGGTCACGTGACCTGGTTACGAGATACACGGCGCTTGTTTGGCACGTGATCCTGACGTACACTAGGGCGAGTCGTGCCACTAGGTATTCCGATCGATAAGGACGACTTGCACGAAGAGGCAAGTGAAACACGCGGGAGAGAGATGAGAAGAAGTGGTGATTGAAGAAGACCAAGATGGCGAATCTTGGTCTTATCAGGCCACTATTTATACATGTATGAGGACACTTTAAAGCTCCTCCCGAATTCGTACAACGAATAGCGTATGTAGCTTGAACCCTACTACAACTATCCTAGTGTTGACTAATGCCTCATCGGCATGTGATTGTGCTACCCTGCTGACTGATACTGCTGTCCATGACACATTACTGCTTACAAACGAGGTCATCACCGTAAGTAAGAGTCCGTTTCGCGCGTACCGTGACATCACCCCCTTTTCAGCCGCGACGACCACGGCGCCGAGTAGGGCCTATGCCTCCGAGCCACCCCTCCTGTACTTCGTCCACCCTGTTGTGAATGTCCGCCATCTCCAACCTGAACTTGGAGTGTGCAACGTCGGCCTGTACACCGCCGAGCGCCAACGAGAGAGCATGAAGGCACTGCTCGATCCTTTCAGCCTCGTTCTTGAGCAATCGGAACCTGTGCAACTCAGCTTTCAATCCCACGTCCTTCAACTCGTTGACCGCCGTATCGAGGCGATGCTGGTTGGCGTGTCCGGCAGCGAGGGCCCGTACCTCCAACTCTCCGTATTGAGGCTTCCCCCTCTCCCATACCTGAGGTTCCGCGTAGAGCGGCTTTGAGTATGTCTTGTCGCTGTCCGCGGCGATGCCGAGGACGATGGGGTCGGGGGTCATGATGACCTGGACGTAGGAGGCCTGGGTGGTGACTCCCTGAGCATCGGTAATGGGGAAGTTGACGAATTTGTCCCCCCGGTTGTGAACGTAGCCGTACGGAGCGAAGCGGGCATCGGCAAGCCGGCGGTGGAGTGTGGTTGTGTGATGAGTGGAGGAAGGGAGGTCCACTCGAAGGGATCCTCGATAGATGGGGCGGCCCACGGTGTCGAGGGTGTATGGGGTTTCGTTGGGGTGGTCAGAATCGGTGGTGGTGAGGATGAAAGGGTGCTCAGCTGGGTACCACTCTTTGAGCTCGTGCTCGGGCTGGTCCTGGACCTGGCGCGCATCATCTCGTCGAATAGTTTCCTCCTTTCGAGGATCCTCGTTCTCCTTGTCGCTGCCATCGCCAGCTGCTCTAGCCTCCACCTCTCCGCCGTCCGCTTCCACTCCTCCCATCGCATCGTGTTCGCGTTCTTGGTTCGTGTCGGCCCAATACTCCACTCGAACCGGGAGAGGTCCCGGTGAGGAAGGCGCGCAGTCTCGGAGAGCTGCGCGAAGCCGATCAACTTCAGCCTGCGTATAGGGCGTACGGTTGAGGTGCTGGCCGTCGGTGCCGAGCAACCAGTAGGTGGCGGGAGTGTTGGGGTTGTCGAGGTCTTCGATGGGTGCGAGGTTGTTGACGGCGGCTTTAAGTTCCTCATAGGTGAATGACCCTCGGAGGTTGGCGGCAATGGCGGGAGATGAGGAGGGAGAGGACATCGTGATGTGTGAGAGGATTCCAGTGTGAGGAGATGGGGGTGACTTAGCATCGTTTGGTCGGTTTATATGTATCCTGGCTGCGGTCGAACTCCGCTTGTACTCCGCTATGGCTTCGTCAGCGAATATGTCATCCTTGTTGATCCACTGGTTCTCCGAGTCTGGGTATCCCTTCCATTTCACGAGGTACTGCAGTTTCTTGCTCCGGCCGAATCGTCTGGAGTCTAGAACGCGCTCCACTTCGTACTCCTCTTCCCCATCCACTAGATCCGGTGGTGGGCGTTGGAAGTTTTCCCCATGTAGGGGCGTCTCGCGATAAGGTGTGAGTAAATCGATGTGGAACATGGGGTGAATACTCCACTGTGTGGGAAGTTCCAGTTGATAATTGACCGGTGATAGGACGCGCGTGATTTTGAATGGGCCATGCCATCGTGCCGTCAGCTTGGCAGTTGGTTGATTGGTTCGTAGATGTCGGCCTTCTAGCCATACTTGGTCCCCAATTTGGTACTTGGGTGTGTTCCGATGTTTGACCCATAGTGATTGTGCCTTTTTGATAAGGTTCTGAGCTTCTTTCCGTGCTTCTCGGAATTGTTGAAGTCGCGTGAGCACCTGTGGGATAGGGGATGGCTTGTCGATCCAATCAGCGCGCGGGTCGTATCCCATCATGATTGAGAAAGGGGACTTCCTTGTTGCCTCGTGTGGCCAATTGTTATGCGCGAATTCCGCCATTGGCAGGAATTGCGCCCAATTACCTTGACACTCGTTGGTCCAGAACCGTAGATATTGTTCCAGCCATTGATTGGTTCTCTCCGATTGTCCGTCGGTTCGGGGGTGGTACGCCGTGGAGATATTTTGGTAGATGCCGAGGATTCGGCACAATTCGCGTGTGAACTTCGATGCGAACCTCGGGTCTCGGTCGCTGATGATTTTCGCTGGTAATCCGAATCTCCAAAACACGTGAGTGACGTACAGGGCTGCGGTTTCTTCCGCCGATATCTCTTCGTTGCAGGGGATGAACACCGATGCCTTCGTGCAGTCGTGGTCGGTCACCGTGAGGATAGAGTTGTATCCCTGTGATTCCGGCAACTTAGTGATGAAGTCAAGGGCTATAACTTCGAATGGCTTGGCGTCGGCTTGTGGGGTGATGGGTACTAGTGGAGCTTTTGTGGGGCGGTTGTTGACCTTGTGTCGTTGGCATTCCGCACAGCCCTGGACGTATTCTGTGACATGTTTCAGCAGGTTTGGCCACCAGTGGTCGCGTTCGATGATCCTTGCGGTTCGCTTGATCCCGGGGTGACCATAGACGGGGGGGTCGTGGTGGTTAGCGATGACGACGCGGATTTCTTCTAGTCCTCCTGTGACTACTCGTGCACTTTGGTGGTACCAGACTCCGTTGACTTTCTTGAGTTTGTATGGGTCCACCCAAGGGCGTAGGGTGTCTTCGTTTTGCTCGTGGACTTCTGGTAACTGTGTGGTGATGTTTCGTACGAATACTTTCTCAGGTAGGACGACGACTCCTTCGTTATCTCGCTCTCCTCTATCGTAGTCGGGTCGTCGAGATAGGGCGTCTGCACGACCGTTGTTGGTGCCCTTGATGTGGTGAATTTCAAAGTCGTACTCCATGAGTTCCAGGACTTCTCGAGCTACGCGGCGACTTATCTTTTGTGGCGTCTTCCAGTGGGTGAGGTTGAGGTGGTCGGAGAAGATTTTGATCTTGTGTGGTGAGCCTGCTAGGAATGGTCTCCAGTGCCACAGTGCCTTGACGATCGCCAGAAGTTCCAGGTCGTAGATGTCGTAGTTGCGCTCTGCTTCGTTCAAGGTGGCTGAGAAGTATCCGAGGGGGTGTCGTTTTCTGTCTTGTTTTTTTTGCAGAAGTACCGCGCCTACCGTGTATCCCGATGCGTCCACTTCGAGTTCGAACTGGTCTGTTAGTGTGGGATGTGCGAGTACCGGCTCACTGGTGACTAGGCGTTTGAGAGTTTGGAAAGCGGTCTCTTCGTCTTTGCCCCATGTCCATTCCGCGTCTTTGCGTGTCAGTTTGTTGAGGGCTCGTGCGTATGTGGCGAAACCGCGAATGAAGAGGCGGTAAAAATTGCAGAAGCCCAAAAAGGAGCGTACGTCACGTACTTTCGTGGGTGTGGGCCAGTCGCGTATGCCAGCAATTTTTACGGGGTCCATGCGAGTCACCCCCTTTTCAAGAATTACCCCCAGGTAATCCATTCGCGGTTGGTGGAATGTACATTTGGACGGTTTGAAGTATAGGTCGTGGTCGAGTGCCACTTGGAGTACGGCGCAAACGGCATCTATATGCGCTTGAAGTCCTGCGTGTTCGAGGGTAGCGATGCCAATGTCGTCCATGTATACTCGGATGATTGTTCCCATTGCTGCAAAGACTCGGATCGTGTCGCCTAGGATGTCGTTCATCATGTTCTGGAACGTTGCCGGTGAGTTTGTAAGTCCAAAGTACATGACGAGGGGTTCGAAGAGGCCGTATTTCGTCTTGAACGCCGCTTTGTATTCGTCGCCTTCCTTGATGCGTATGTTATTATATTCCCAGCGGACATCAAGTTTCGTGAATATGTGCCCGTTCCCCAGGTCGTTGATGAGTTCTGACATGAGGGGTAATGGATATTGGTTACGCACGGTGCAGGCATTGATTCTTCGGTAGTCCTGTACAGGTCTTAACTTGCCATCCTTTTTTTTGATGAAGAAGAACGACGACGCATAAGGGGATTTTGATGGACGGATGTACCCTAGCTTGAGCTGTTCGTCTAACCATTCGCGTAGTTGTCCGTCTTCGTCTTGTGACATCGGGTAGACTTTACAGTCGATACTGGGGGGTGTGCCGGGTTTGAAGTCGATTGCGTGGTCCCATGGTCGCGAGGGTGGGAAACGGTGGGACACTTCTTCACTAAAGATCTTTGCAAAGCGTTGGTATGGTTCTGGGAGGGCTTCCACGACCGCGTGTTGATTAGCTGCGATGGCTAGTTCGGTGGCAGTGGTACGTATCTGGCATTCTTCTTCAAGCTCTTGAACTATTTCCTTCGCTTCGTCTTGAGTGATTGTGCGTGCGATGGTGGTCTGTGCTTCTACCGGGTTGATTGATCGTAGCACCACCGGGAGGGCTTCTTCATGTATGGTGGCGTGCGCCCAGCTGATGGTTGGTTCGTAGGTGGCCAGCCATGGGTATCCGAGGACTAAATCCTCGTTGCCTATGTCGGTGACTAGGAACCTCATGACCTTTGACACGCCGTTGGTCTGAACGTCTAGGTTGATGAAGTGCGTAATGGACCCAGCTTTGTTTTCCGTGTTGTCAATGTTCCAAATTTTCTTTGGTTTTTCAAGGGCTTGCAGCCTGAGGCCCATGCGTCTGGCGAACGCGGGTCTTATGAAATTGTCGGTGGCTCCTGAATCGACAAGCCCTTTGATGTCGGCCATAGAGTAACTTGTGCGAATCGAGACTGGAATTCGAAGCGAACGATAGCGAGTCATGATTACAGAGTTACAATTGACTGCCCTCACCCAGGCCGATGGGTTCAGGCGTCCTGAAAACCCTCTTGGGTCCAGAGATCTTTAAATACAAGGTCTTTCACCTCGTCGCTGGCTCCTCTAAGCGTTTCCATCCACCCCTTGGCCTGTTCTTCAGCCGTGGTTTCCGTGCGGCGCGCCGTTGTGGGTTCTGGGTAGTAGTCGGTTTCTATGCTACGACTTGTACTTGCGCGTGGTTGGAATTGTTGCCTCGGCTTCCTAGGGCGCGTGCAGTCGCGTGAGAAGTGGCCTGGGTTGTTACAGTTGTAACATATTACTTCCCTCATATCGCGGCGTGGTCCGCTTCCCCTATTTTGCCCCGGCCCTCCTCTTGGTGGGAAGGGTGGTCGCTGGTTCCCGCGGTTTGGGTCGCCTACCTCTGCGAGGCGTGCGCGTGTTCTATCTGCTGATGTGTCCATGGCGTTTGGGTCATAGCGCGGAGGTGGGAACCTGGGTGGCGCCCATTGCGGGGCGTATCCACGGTTTTGCTGAGGTCGTGGTGTTGGGGTGTTGCGAGGCGTGGTGGTAAGTCCTAGGCGAGCGCGTAGGTGGATGTATTGCTTTTGCCTGCGCAGTGCTGCTTCCTTCCACTCGTTGAAGGTTTGTGGGTCGTCCAGCTCGTAGATTTTGGTGAACAGGGCTCTCGGGAGACCCGCTGTGAATCGGTCCAACGTTTGGCGGTCGTTGAGGCGATAGTCAGCCTTCTGTGCCAACTGTTCGAAATTGGTGACGTACAAGTCGATATCATCGCCGACCATCTTAAATCCCTTGGCCAATGTGGCCTGCGCTTGCTCTTGTTTGAGTACATTCGAGAAGCGGTCGGAGAATCCCGCGGTTAAGGTGTCCCATAGGAATGGGTCGTATCGGCTGCGTCCTTGATGTAGCTCGTTGTTGAGCCACTGGAGAAACCCGAGCGTCCAGTTGGATACTCGCGGGCCTTTGATGAAACCTAAGAACAGTAGGCATCGCCGGTAGACATTGGTCATGATCGGCGCTTCTGAATTCTGTCCCCAGTATATGTGCCACTGCGTGAGGAAGGATTCGTACTCATCTCTGTTTCCATCGAATATAGTCGGGGTTTCTCCTACTAGCTTGTCCGATCCGTGTGGTGCTCCTGGCGCTGCTCCCGGCGGTGGCGGGGGTGGTGGTCCTCCTCCGAAGGGATCCCCTCCGCCTCCTCCTCCAAATTGAGGCTGTCTTCTTTCGCGTGGCGGTCTTCCACCTCCTGGTGGTCCTTGACCGAAGGGACCTCCCGGTCTTCTGGGTGCTGGGGGTCCTCCTGCACCCGGTGGTGGGTCAGGAACATCTGGACCTACCACTCTGAAAATGGCTGCGTCGTCTGCGGTCATGCGGTGTCCTGTAGTTGGGTTGATGGGGCGTAGGTAGGATTCGGCCTCTTCGGTGATTCTTCTGGCTTCTTCAAGAGCCAGATCTTCTTGAGTAGTTGTTGCGGTTGCCATGTCTGCGGGTGGATGGACTTCGATGTTTTCGGGTTTGTTGATACGTAGGGACTCAGCTGTTTGTATTATCTCTCCTACTTCGGATTCCTCGTCGTTGTCGGTCTCTTTGTCGTCTCCGCTGGTTTCGGATGGTGCGGGGGTTCTCGGTTCGGAGGTGCTAGGTTCCTCCTCAGGTTGTCCATCTATGTGTCCCCACTCTTCGCGCGTGGGCAGATTTCGTGCGTCAATGTCGCAGTTGTAGTTTCTTCCGGTAGGGCATACTGCGTCGTATCGGTTGTCTACAGGGTTCCAAGTGACCTCGACCCAACACAAGTTGTCGAAATTGAACTCAACAGGGCGGTATCAGGTTGGCCCCGATGCAAAGTCTACAAAATATCCGGTTTCTCCTTGGTATTCTCTCCAGCGGGCGGCTCCTAAGAACTGTGTTGGTACGTTGCGGTCTCCCCTTCGTTCGAGGGAGTAGGTCTGGAAGTTTCTCCACTGGTCTCGAGTTGTAAACGCCACGGTGGATGGATCTTGGTCTTAATGTAACGCCACCACTGGCGTTAGTCCGACTTGGACTACGAAAGGGCGTTTACGACTTAGCGAAATATTCTTTCGAGGTCATGTGACCTGGTTACGAGATACACGGCGCTTGTTTGGCACGTGATCCTGACGTACACTAGGGCGAGTCGTGCCACTAGGTATTCCGATCGATAAGGACGACTTGCACGAAGAGGCAAGTGAAACACGCGGGAGAGAGATGAGAAGAAGTGGTGATTGAAGAAGACCAAGATGGCGAATCTTGGTCTTATCGGGCCACTATTTATACATGTATGAGGACGCTTTAAAGCTCCTCCCGAATTCGTACAACGAATAGCGTATGTAGCTCGAACCCTACTACAACTATCCTAGTGTTGACTAATGCCTCATCGGCATGTGATTGTGCTACCCTGCTGACTGATACTGCTGTCCATGACACATTACTGCTTACAAACGAGGTCATCACCGTAAGTAAGAGTCCGTTTCGCGCGTACCGTGACATGCGGTCTCCTCGTCGTTCGAGGGAATAAGTCTGGAAATTTCTCCACTGGTCTTGAGTTGTGAACACCACAATGAAGGGATCTTGGTCTTAATGTAACGCCACCACTGGCGTTAGTCCGACTTGGACACGAAAGGGCGTTCACGACTTAGCGGAATATCTCTTCTGAAGTCACGTGACCTGGTCACGGGATACACGGCGCTTATGGGCACGTGATCTAAGCGTACACTAGGGCAAGTCGTGCCACTAGGTGATCCGATAATCGGTGAAGACGACTTGCTCAGATAGAGACAAGCGAAGCACACGTGAAGAGACGAATAGAAGTGGTGAATTGAAGAAGACCAAGATGCTTTATCTTGGTCTTGTCGAGCCACTATTTATACATATGAGAGGGCGCTTTAAAGCTCCTCTTGAAACGAGACGACGAGTGGCGTAAGTAGCTCGAACCCTACTACTACTACTACTAGGAATGAGTCATAGTATCTAGCATGTGATACTACGACCGCTGACTGATGCGACTTGTCCATGACACATTACTACTTACTAACGAGGTCATCACCGTAAGTAAGAGTCCACTTCCCGTACCACGACACTCCCTTTCCTCCGTGACCTGCAGCCCCACCTGTACTCCCAGGCAGTACGAATCCCGCTCCGCCTCGATGTGGGTGATCGCATTGGCTCTCTGGAGCTGCAGCACGCAGTCCCTCCTTACCCGAGCTATCTTGTCCAGCTCGTCCATCTTCTTCACCAGCTCCGCCTCCTTGGCTTCGTACCCCGCCTGTGCGCAGCGATAGCGGTGGACTTCCGCGATAAGGGTGAGGTCTTTCATGCCCGTAAGGGCACGGTCGACCGATTCACGCATGGAGCTGCGCTGATCTAAGAAGATCAGGTCGTCGTCGTAGTAGTGGGAGTCTGCGGGGTGGTTGTAGTTGGGGGCGGCATGCACCAGCTTCCTGTACTGCTGGTCGCTGCCCCTCCGATAGGCAAGGACGAACAGGTCGGCCGTGAGGATGAGCTGCGTATAGCGAGCTGGGTGCAGGCGGTCCTGAGCATCGCGGATCTGGAAAGGGATATAATGTACTCCCCTGTTGTGTTGGAACCCGACGGGTGGAGGAGTCTCCACTTCGCGTCAGGAAATCGGACTGTGTTCTTCCGCATGATAGCGGCAGACCTGGGGTCGAGCAGCCTTCAGCATAAGGATGGGGTCCCAGTCTGAGGTGCATAGCGGAGGGGTTTCGTTGTGCGTAGTGGTGAGGTGGTTGCCGTAAGTGAGGTGTTCGTGTAGAGGGCAATGTTCCTCCGATAGGTACCGGTCGAAGTCCCGGTCCTCTTGAACCGCAGTTTCGTCCGTATCGGGTTGAGCTGCCGTTGACATGTTGGTCGGTGAAGGATCTCTTGTACCAACTCTGGTAGAGGTTGGCGAAGGAAGTAGGGATGGTACGGGGGTCAGTGGACGACTGGCTCCGTCGTGAATGGACTGGGGAAGGGACAGGGGTGATGGTGGCGCATCTTGAATGATGAGGGTAGGCTGGATTGATACTGGGAGTAGATCGTCGAGGACATAGTGGACTTGAACTCGAGGAGAGGACATGAGTATGTGTGAGAGGGAGAGAGAGGGATGGGGATGTCTCTTGGGTTTTCCCTGCGTTTATATGTGTTTCTCTGGCGGGGTTTGAACGTTTGAATTCCCGAATTGCTTCATCAGCAAACACGTCATCCTTGGAGACCCACTGGTTGTCCGAGTCCGGGTACCCGCGCCATTTGACCAAATACTGCAGTTTCTTTGTCCTGCCAAACCGCCAAGAGTCTAGAATCTTCTCGACCTCGTATTCCTCTTCTCCATCAACCAAATCTGGTGGTGGGCGCTGGTAATTTGGACCGTGTGTGGGAGTTTCTTTGTACGGAGTTAGAAGGTCCGTGTGGAATACTGGATGGATGCTCCACTGCATGGGAAGTTCTAGACGGTAGTTGACTGCGGACATCACCTGGACGATCTGGAACGGGCCGTGTCTTCTTGGCGCGAGTTTCACGGTTGGCTGGTTGGTGCGTAGGTGGCGCCCTTCGAGCCACACGAGGTCTCCGATTTGGTATTTTGGGGTGTCCTTGTGTTTGATCCACCCTTGCTGCGCTTTGATCATCAGTTCCTGGGCACACGTTCTAGCTTCTTTGAACTGCTGCGCCCGCAGCGCTACTTGTGGGATAGGAGAAGGTCGATCGATCCAATCAGCACGTGGGTTGTACCCATGAGAACATTGAAAGGGGACTCCTTGGTGGACTCATTCGGCCAGTTATTGTGCGTGAATTCCGCCATTGGTAGGTATCGCGTCCAGTCATCTTGTCGCTCGTTGACCCAGAACCTTAGGTACTGTTCTAGCCACTGGTTGGTCTGTTCCGATTGGCCATCAGTTCTGGGGTGATACGCCGTGGAAATGTTTTGCTCGATTCTGAGTATTCAGCATAGTTCGCGGGTGAATTTTGATGCGAATCTCGGATCTTGGTCGCTGATGATGCGCGCTGGCAGTCCGAATCTGGGGAAAACATGTGTCACGTACAGGGCCGCAGTTCCTTCAGTGCTTATTTCTTCCAGGCACGGGATGAACACTGCTGCTTTGGAGCAGTCGTGGTCTGTTACTGTCAGTATGGAATTGCAGCCATCCGATTGGGGTAGTTTCGTGATGAAGTCCAGTGCTATGACCTTGAACGGAGTTGCTTCCGGTTTGGGAAATATGGGCTGTAGAGGGGCGTGCGTTGGTCGGTTGTTGACTTTGATTCACTGACAGTCGGCGCATCCCTTGACGTAGTCTTGTGCCTCTTGCCGAAGGCCTGGCCACCAATAGTACCTTTCAATTAGTTTGATGGTTCGGTTGATTCCAGGATGTCCATAGGCGAGCGTGTCATGGTGGGCTTGTATAATACGCTTTCGCTCGTGAGCGTCACCAGTGACCACTCTTCGTCCCTCTTTGTACCACATATCTTCGATGCGCTTGAGTTTGTGTGGGTCTACCCACTTCGTGATGATCTCATTGTCCTGGGTGTATACTGGGTGCGTAGGTTGCATTTCTTCCACTGTGATTTCCAGGTTTGTACGTGTCGGGTTTTCCGTGGTGTCGATGTTTGCAGCCTGGACGAATATATGATCAGGGAGTACTGTGACCTGTTCATTGTCGTGTTCTCCCTGGTCGTAATCAGGCCTCCTTGATAAGGCGTCGGCTCTTCTGTTTGCTGTTCCTTTGATGTGGTGAATCTCTATGTCATATTCGGAGAGTTCCAACACTTCCCTTGCCACTCGTCTGCTTATCTTTTGGGGGGATCTCCAGTACTGCAGGTTCATGTGGTCGGAAAACACTTTGATTTTATGTGGGGACCCCGCAAGGTAGGCTCTCCAGTTCCTTAGTGCTTTGACAATGGCTAATAGTTCCAGGTCGTAGATGTCGTAGTTTCGTTCTGCTGTACTGAGGGTGTTGGAGTAATATGTGATTGGGTGTCGTTTGTTGTCCCTGTCTCATTGGAGTAGTACCGCTCCTACTGCGTATCCCGAGGCGTCGACTTCGAGTTCGAAAGGTTTGTCCAATTCTGGGTGTTTGAGTACTGGTTCTTCCGTTACGAGGGTTTTGAGTTTGTCAAATGCCATTTGTTGTTCTGTTCCCCATGTCCATTCCGTGTCTTTGCGTGTGAGTTTGTTGAGTGGGCATGTGTGTGTGGCAAAATTTCAAATGAAAGCGCAGTAGAAGTTACAGAACCCTAAGAAGGATTGCACTTGTTTGACGTTTTTGGGGGTTGGCCAGTCACGGATTCCAGAAATTTTGACAGGGTCCATGCGAATCACCCCCTTCTTAATGATTACCCCCAGGTAATCGAGGGTGTCGGAGTGGAACGTGCATTTCTCCAATTTGAGGTACAAATCGTGTTGTTCCAGTAAGTCTAGGATGTCATGAACCGCTTCCATGTGGGCTTGTTCCGTGGTGGCTGTTGCGACTCCGATGTCGTCCATGTATACGCGTATGATGGTTCCTTTCTTCTTGTGGTGTTCGATGAGTGGTTCGAAGATTGAGTTCATCATTGCCTGGAAGGTTGCCGGTGCATTTGTCATGCTGAAGTACATTACCAATGGTTCGAAGAAACCCCGTTTAGTCTTGAATGCTGCTTTGTGTTCGTCTCCTGGTTTGATTCTGATGTTTGTGTATCCCCATCTGACATCGAATTTAGAGAAGATCCATCCTCCGCTAAGGTCTGCAATTAGTTGAGGTATGAGCGGGAGCGGGTACTGGTTGCGTATGGTCCATGTGTTGAGTTCCCTGTAATCCTGTACCGGCCGTAGTTTTCCGTCCTTCTTTTTAATGAAGAAGAATGGGGCTGCGTACTGAGATTTCAATGGTCGAATATATCCTTTGGCCAATTGTTCATCCAAGAACTCCTCCAATGCTTTGTCTTCCATTGGGTTGAGTGGATAGACTTTGCAGTTGATGTAGTCTGGAGCGTTTGGTTTGAAGTCGATGGCGTGGTCCCATGGTCTAGAGGGTGGGAATCGGTAGGATTCTTCTTTGCTGAATACTTTCGCATGTCTTTTGTATTCGTTGGGTAGTTCCTTTGTTTCCGTTGACTGTGCCGAGATTGCTAGTTCCGTTGCCGTTGTGCGTCCGTGTATTGGGTTCATTTCCTCTTCCAGTTCTCTGTGGGCTTGTTCACGTTCTTCGTCTTGTATCCTTGTGACGATGCTCCAAATTTCTGCCTGGATGGTAGCTGTTTTGCTGGGGTTAATGGTGCGTATGATGATTGGATATTGCTTGGTATCCATGGTGGCAGTGGCCCATTGTATTTGTGGTTGGAACATCGCTAGCCAGGGGTACCCCAGGATGAGGTCTTCTCCCCCTACGTTGGTGATGAGGAACTGAATGGTTTTGAGTTTCCCATCAGTTTGTATGTTTAGGTCCACACAGTGAGTGATTTTCCCTCCTTTGTTGTGCGTCCCATCTATGTTCCAGATGTTTTGGGGGTTAGGTAGTTCCTTGGTTCCTAACCCCATCTTCTTTACGAAGTCTGGATGTATGAAGTTGTGGGTGGCTCCGGAGTCCACCAATGCTTTCTTTTCGGCCATATAGTAGCTCGTGTGAATCGAAACTGGGACGTGCATAGATTGATAGTGTGTGATAAGCGATGAGTTACAATTTAAAGCCCTCACCCAGGCCGTTGGGTTCAGGCGCTTTGAAAATCCTGCCTCCCTGCCATGTCCCTTGCGAACACCTCCCTCTTCTCCTCTGATAGGGCAGCGATACGACCCATGATGTCGTCTATCTGGGGATCAGTATCTGCGCGGTTGGCTTGGACTGGTCCATCAAAGTCTATAAGGGCGTCTCCTGCTATGCTTTGAGGAGCAGTGGGGATTTCTTCTATATAGGCTCCCCTGCCCCGTGCTTTCCTTGGTTGGTTACAGTCTCGTGAGAAGTGACCCTTCTGGTTACAATTGAAACAGGTCACGTCCCTGATGTTTAGGACTCCGCGTCCTCCTCCCCTGTGTTGCATGAACCCAGCTCTTGGTGGGAATGGGGGTCTTCCGGGGGTCCAGTCCCTTGGGTTTTCCGGGTGGTTGCGGTTGATGTCGCCTATTTCGGCGACTCGTGCCCGGACTCTCCCTGGCGTGGTGTCCATTGCGTCGGGGTGGTTTCGATACTGCTGCCACCCTTGCTGAGTTCCTTGCCTTTGCGGGGCTTGGAACTGAAGAGGTTGGTTCTGGCGAGGTCATGGTATGGCCTGTGGTTGTCTTCCGAACCCGTCGGATCTGGCTTTCATATGCAGGTATCGTTTCTGCTGTTCGATGAGCGCGCTCTTCCATTGAGAGTAGCTGCGCGGGTTGTGGAATTGATAGGTGTTCTGGTACAGTTTGAGGGGAACACCTCGTGTGAATTTGTCGAGGACCAGTGGTTCATCCAGCCAATAGTCAGCCTGTCGGACTAACTTTTCAAATTTAGTGACGTAGCTGTAAATGTCCTCGTTGATCATTTTGAACCCCTTGTCGAGTTCTACTCGTGTGCGATCCTTTTCTAGGTTGTCGTGGAATTGGCCTTTAAATGCGAGTTCTACTCCTGCCCAAAGCCACGGGTCATTCTTGTTGGCTTGGGCGTCGAGCCACTTGGTGGTTTCTGTTGCCCATTCGTCGACGAGAGGTCCTTGGATGTAGGTTAGAAACATCATTGCTTTGATGTACGGGACCTTGAGGCTTCTGTTTGCAGCGTTGACTCCTGCAAATCTGTTCCATTGGGAGAGGAATGCTTCTGCTTCGTCGCGGTTACCCGTGAATATCTTGGGTTCCTTTCCTAGGAACTTGTCTGTATCCGGCATTGCGAATGCGGGTACACCTGTTTGTCCATCGTCGTGGGGGTTGTCGTCAGGGTCTCCTCCTGGTGGTGCTCCTCCGCCTCCTCCTCCTTTTTCATCGGGGGATTCTCCGAATATTGCGGTTCTGGCTTGTGCCATTGTTAATGTGGTGGTGCCAGACATGTCTGTGGGGATGGACTTAGCGATCTGTTTGAGGCGTTCTTCCTCTTGTTGGTCCTTGATAATGCGGATCTCTTCCGGGTTGCTTGTGATGGACAGGGATGGTGCTGGTGTCTTTGGTGTTGGCGAGTGAACTGGTTCTTCTTCTTCTCCGTCAATTGGTCCCCACTGATCTCTGGTAGTGACGTTTGATTGGAGGATGTCGAGGCTGAGACTTGAGCTTGCTGGTCTGCTAACTTGGTATTTGTTGTGTGTGTCATTCCACTGGATTTCGACCCAGCAGAGGTTGTCGAAGTTGAATTCTATGGGGATAAGTTGGGATTGTCCTTGTCGGTTGGTGTAGTAGGTGAAGTATCCCGGGTTTTCCTCATCGTCTTTCCAAAATGCGTTTTCTAGATATTTCTTTGGGATGTTGCGGTCTCCTCTTCTGTCAATGTAGTAGGGTCGGAAGGGAACCCAGAAGTCCTTGGTTGTTCTTGTAGGATTGGCCATGGTGGGATCTTGGTCTTAATGTAACATCTACCACGGACGTTTGCCTGACTTAGGCCTCTTGACGTGTGGCAGTCCTTGAGAGTCGGAAGTTACGGTTAGCAAAGGTTTGAGGATAGAAAGCAGGGTGAGGCTGAAGGCTCTCGTCTCTCCTGAAATAGCCGTGGAGGTCTTCTAGCTGGATGACGCCTGGAGGGATTGTGTCAATATACTTGGCATTGGCCCACAAGGTACTGTCGATGATGAAGAAGGAGTGGTACGGAGAGGCCACACGGTCGTTGCGATACAGATGTACTTGATAGGCTGCAATGTCTGCAGGGAAGTCCACTGATCCGCGAAGGGACAGGCAAGGATAAGTCACGGGGATCCCTGGTCTAAGGGGATATGCCGGACGACTCACTTAAGAGGAGAGAGCCTCTTAGTAAAGACGAGTAGATGGTAGTGGTATTGGAAGAAGACCAAGATGTCGTCCTTGGTCTTCGCACTGTTCTACTTATACAGATACATGCGGGCTTTGAAGCGCCGCTTGAATACTACTAGCCAATAGCGTAAGTACCGTGAACCCTAGTACAGCTATCCTAGTATGAGTCACTATGAGTCATTCCGAGATCCGATCCGTTATCGTACAATCACATGTGCTGGAGCTTATCCGGCTGACTGATCACACAAGTCCATGATGATATACTGCTGACGGTGGTGTCATAGCCGACGCGTCAGTGTCCACTTCCCGGCCCGAGGCGCCGATCGATCCGGAACGTAACACCCACACCATCAGAGACCAGCGGAGATGACGAAGAAACAAACAACGACGACAAAGAATCAGAAGTCGGGGACATAATACAAACAGCTGAGTCCCTTCGCATAAACGAACCAGAGAACATCGAAATACACCCCCCTGCAGAAATGGCTACCGCAACAATCACCCAAGTAGACCTGACAACTGAAGAAGCCCAAAGAATTACAGAAGAAGCAGAGGCCTACCTACGACCCATCGACCCAAACACAGGACATCGAATGACGGCCGATGATGCGGCGATTTTCCACGCAGTAGGACCAGATGTCCCCGACCCCCCACCAGGAGCAGGAGAGCAAACGCAACCCAGAAGAGCAGGAGGCAACTTCGGCCAAGGACCGCCAGGCGGAGGAAGACCACCGTTCGGAGGAGACGCAAGACAACCACAATTCGGAGGCGGAGGAGGAGGAGACCCCTTCGGCGGAGGACCACCCCCGCCTGCCAGAGGACCACCACCCGGAGGACCAGTCCCAGGAATCCCTCACGGATCTGACAAATTGGTGGGAGAAACCCCAAACATCTTTGACGGAAACAGAGATGAGTACGAGTCCTTCCTCACGCAGTGGCACATATACTGGGGACAGAATTCAGAAGCGCCAATCATGACCAACGTCTACCGGCGATGCCCATTATTCTTAGGCTTCATCAAGGGACCGCAGGTGTCAAACTGGACCCTTGGCTTCCTCCAATGGCTCAATAATGAACTACACCGGGGGAGAAGCCGATATGATCCCTTCCTATGGGACACCCTCACAGCGGGATTCTCGGATCGATTCTCCAATGTACTAGAGCAAGAACAAGCGCAAGCCACGTTGGCAAAAGGATTTAAGATGATCAGAGACAACATTGACACATACGTCACCAACTTCGAGCAGCTGGCACGGAAGGCTGACTATCACCTCAATGACCGCCAAACGCTGGACCGATTCACGGTGGGGCTACCGAGAGCCCTGTTCACTAAAATATATGAGCTGGACGACCCCCAGACCTTCAACGAATGGAAGGAAGCTGCCCTCCAAAGGCAAAAACAATATATCCACCTACGGGCTCGCCTGGGAATCAACACCGCACCATGTACCACCCCAATACCGAGACCCCAGCAAAACCGAGGCTACGCCCCGCAATGGGCACCACCCAGATTCCCACCACCTCAATACGACCCAAACGCCATGGACACGTCGGCAGATCGCACCCGTGCGCACCTTGCCAAGGTAGGAGACCCAAATCGTGGAAGCTACCAACGAACCCCATTCCCATCAAGAGGAGGATCAGGGCAAAATCGAGGGGGAGGACAACGTCGTGACATGAGGGAAGTGATATGCTACAATTGTAACAACCCGGGTCACTTCTCACGAGAATGTACACGCCCCAGAAAGCCAAGACAGCCGATCCAACCACGTGCAAGCACAAGTCGAAGCACAGACACCGACTACTACAGTCAAGAACTGACAATAGTGTGCCATGCAGAAGCTACACCAGAAGAACAAGCCAAAGGATGGATGGAGACGCTAAGGGGAGCCAGCGACGAGGTTAAGGACCTCATATTCAAAGACCTATGGACCCAAGAGGGTTTTCAGGACGCCTAAACCCATCAGCCTGGGTGAGGGCAGTTAATTGTAACTCTGTAATCATGACTTGCTACCATTCGCTTCGAATTCCAGTCTCAATTTGCACCAGTTACTCCATGGCCGATGTAAAAGGGCTCGTAGATTCTGGAGCCACCGACAACTTCATAAGACCCACCTTCGCGAAACGAATGGGCCTTGGGCTACAAGCCCTTGAAAAACCAAAGAAGATATGGAACATAGACAACACAGAAAACAAAGCTGGGTCCATTACTCACTTCGTAGACTTAAACATTCAAACCAACAAAACGAATAAGGTCATGAGGTTCTTAGTCACGGACATAGGAAACGAAGACCTCGTCCTCGGATACCCCTGGCTAGCAACCTACGAACCTACCATCAGCTGGGTGCATGCTACAATCCACGAAGACACCCTTCCGGTGGTACTCCGATCAATCAACCCCACGGAAACTAAAACTACCATCGCCAGCGCAGTAACCCAAGACGAAGCCAAAGAAATCGTCTGGGAACTTGAAGAAGAATGCCAGATACGGACCACAGCCACCGAACTCGCCATCGCCGCCCACCAGAACTGTAACGCCACCACAGGGGTGTTAAGTACGACGTGTACTTCAGCAAGTCAACAGGATCGGCAAGGCGCGAATCGGTTAGGGTTCAGTTTGATGGTGAACAAGTATCACTTGGTCTCCCAGGGACACAAGGATAATAGCGGGAAGTTGAGGCTCAAGCGAAAAGGCGAGCAAAAGGGGGACTCAAGCGCAACGGCGAGTCAAAGTCGTTTGTGAGGCAAAGACAATTGTGGTATTACACAAGAAGTCAAGTCTACCATACAAGCTAGGTAGAGCGTAACTTATATACTGGTACAAGGTGTTTGTAGAGTACAAACACATGATGCGATCCTAGGGTACTGGCCCTAGCGAGCTAACAAGGTAGTGTAAAGGGGAAGTCCATAAAGAGTACGAGGGAATCCCACGGGGGCACGTGGGGCTCCAATGACGTCAGCGGGCTCCAGCGATAACGAACCCAGCTTCTCTATGGTCATGGGGTGGGTGCGAGATAAGGGTCGGAGAACGGATCGAAGTCGGTCATGGGTAAAAGTACATGCGAACACAGGGTCAGGCAGACAAGCGGACAGGATATATCGTACAGAAAGGCGAAAATCGTAACATTACCCCCCGTCAGATTCGAAGTCGCCACGACTTCGACTAGTCACTGGTATAATACCAATCGTCCTCAACCGGCACAGTGTCCGGAATCGGCGAAGGGGGGCAAGGGCAGGTGTGACGACGCAAAAAGAGATGGCGGCCGTGCTCACCACATTCCCGACACTGCTCATACTGCGGACAATGGATCTCCTCGTGCTTCGCATCGTACCGCAAACACTTACCACACCACTGAGGGCGGTCGTCTGGGTTGATGTAAGCCGGCGACATTGGGGAGATCCGACGGATAAGGCACACATCGTATTGATGCATGCGACTTCCACACCACTGACACGGCTGCTTGGCCCTCCATTGAGGGCACTGCGCGATCAAGTGGTCCGTTGCCTTGCACTGGAAGCACTTGCGGGTGCGCTTACTGCTCTCGCCCTGAAGGCACGGCATCTCGCAAGGCCCTCCGGCGCGTGGTGGGATAGGGATAGAGTCGGGTGTGGGGTGCAGGCGCATGAATTTAGCCTGGAGCTCGTCGTACTTCTCAGATATCAGCGGTATGGCCCGGGCATACTGCAACCGCTTCCGTACACTCGCGAGGTCCATGTCCATATGGAAACAATCGCACACGAGATCCGTTTCCATCCGGCGAAGTTCAGACTCTCGCACTGCGATTGCATCCTTCCGCAATAAGCAGTCCCGGAGACGCACCACGTCTGCGTGAAGACGGACGTCGCGTAATTCCGTCAAGACCTCATTGACACAAATGGCTCGCGGGTCATGCGGATGGAGCATCGCAAGCTGCTGGTCGGTGACGTGCTGAGGCAACTGCCCCTCATACACGCCTCGCAAATAGACTGATTGTACGTAACATGGGTACCCCTTCCCCATGGTCCCGACGACCTCCCGGTAGTCTTTTCGGTAGTAAATGAAGCGTGCAATCTGCTTCGGGTACCCGGCCTCCCCGATCTTCAATGGAAAGTAGAGATAGGAGAGGTCGGGGTCGTTGCGAAGGAATGGGAGTCCCGGATCTGTGGCGTCCTCTCCCACTTCTTCGTCATCAAAGAATGCATACGTTGGATCGGGTTCGACGAGGCGGGGTCGTGGGTTAGGTGTGGTTATATGGCCAATGCCATGCGGGAATGGTACGTGTTCGAGGGGTGATGGTGGAGTATGTGGTTGTGGCTCAGGAGGGGTAGGTGCAGCGGGGATGTGGATAGTGACTGGGGTGTCGACAGGTGGAGCAGTGAGGGCAAGTAGGGAAGTGGTCGCCTCTTCTTTTGCGAGGCGATCGAGAGTGGGGGCGATTAACGATAGGACAGGAGGGTCTGGGCTATGGATCACAGAGTACGGCGTACAACCCTCTGGTTGTGAGGGGACACCCTGGTCCTGGGAGGGTACGGTCAGTTGTTCTAGTATACGTTTCGATGGGGGGTGTGCGGGTACTGTAGAGACGAGGGGAGTCGAGGTCATGGTGTGTAAGATGAGGAGAGGGGGGATGCGTGATTTGTATTCGTGGGGTGCCATCTTATATCTTTCGTCCAGCCCCCTTGGCAGTTGGATTGTGCCAATAGAAGTCGGCGATAAGGTCAGGTGCATGTTGGATGTTCTCGAGGGGTTCCCACGAACTGTCGCTCATGGGAAATCCCTTCCATTGGACTAGGAACTGGAGTTTGCGCCCCCAGCCATAGAGCCGTGATCCAAGGATCTGCTCCACTTCGAATTCTTCTTCTCCGTTGATAAGGTCAGGCGGGGGTCGCGTGAAGTTTGCCCCGTGTAGTTCCGTCTCCTTATATGGGGTGAGGAGGTTGGCATGGAAGACGGGGTGGATCTTCCATGACTCCGGAAGTTCTAACTCGTAGGATACTGCCGAGAGAACCCTTTTGATGCGGAACGGTCCGTGGCGTTTTGGGGCCAGTTTGGCCATGGGATAGAACGTTTTAAGGTTCGTCCCTTCTAACCACACTTGCGCCCCTTCTTGATAGGGAATAAAGCGAGTACGCCCTCGCTTCGCCATGAGTTCCTGGGCGTGTCTGATACAGTCTTGTGCGTGTTGTTGGAAGTTGCCCATTTCTTCCAATCGTTGATCAACTGACAGAGAGGTCGTGGGTTTCAGAATCCAATTGGTACGTGGTTCCCAGCCCATGATGAGCGAGAAGGGGGAGTGTTTTGTCGTTGCATTGGGCCACGCGTTGTGTGCAAACTGTGCCACCGGAAGGGCCTCTGCCCAGTTGTCCTGCTGCACGTTGCTCCAGTGGCGTAAGTATTGTTCCAACCATTGGTTGGTTCGCTCTGATTGTCCATCTGTTTGGGGGTGATACGCCGACGAGATATTCTGTCTAATTCCCAGAACTTGACAGAGTTGCGTCATGAATGCCGACGTAAATCGGGGGTCTCGGTCAGTGATCAGTTTTCGGGGTAGGCCATAGTGGGGGTAGACGTGGCGAAGGTATAGCCTGGCTACACCCTCTGCTGTAATCGTTTCGTTGCATGGGATGAAGATGGCTGCCTTCGAGCAATCGTGATTGGTAATGGTGAGTATTGAGTCGTAGCCTTGTGATGGTGGTAATTTTGTGATGAAGTCCATGGCTACGACCTCAAACGGTTCGGCGTCTGGGTCGGTTGTGATGGGGAATAAGTGTGGCTTTTGTCGGTGGGCGTTGATCTTATTGGCTTGGCATGTGGCACAACCTTTGACATATTCTTCAATGTCCTTGCGCATGTTGGGCCACCAGTAGTCCCGTCGTAGGAGTTCATAAGTGTTTGTGATTCCGGGGTGTCCCATGGCTGGTGTATCGTGAAAGAAGGTGATTACCCCCTGCTTAAGATCGTTGTCCCTGATAACGACGAGAGCGTCCCCTTTCCACCACAATCCATCGTGCTTTTTCAGACTGTGTGGTTCGACCCAGCGTAGCACTTGCAACTTGTCAAGGTTCTGCGCTATCTGGGTCCAGATGTCCATGTTGTGCATTGACATCTGGGTAGCTCGGACGAAGCGGTCCGTGGGGAGAACAACAACATTGTTATTGTCTTCGTCGCCTGGTGCATAGTCCGCCCATCGAGACAGGGCGTCTGCGTGGCCATTCCTGATCCCTGGTACGTGTTTTAATATGAAGTCGTATTCTGCTAGTTCCAGGAACTCGCGCGCTACCCGTCGACTAATCTTTCGCGGCTCCTTCCAGTACTGAAGGTTGGCGTGGTCGGTGTGTATGATGATTTTATGGGGGGAGCCAACAAGGTACGTGCGCCAGGCGTGAAGGGCTTTGACTACTGCGAGCAGTTCTCGGTCGTAGATGTCGTAGTTCCGCTCAGTTTGAGATAGTGACTCTGAATGGAACGCTACTGGGTGGAGCTTTTGGTCGCCCCCTAGTTGGTTGAGGACTGCGCCAATGGCCACGTTGGACGCATCTACTTCCATTTCAAATGGTTTCGTCAGGTCGGGGGATAATAGGACTGGTTCTTGGCATATCTGGTCTTTGATGCGTTCAAAGGCTCATTGTTGTTCCGTTCCCCAGTGCCACGGGGTATCCTTTTTTGTAAGATCGTGGAGGGGTCGTGCGAGAGTCGAGAACCCCTTAATGAATCGGCGGTAGAAGTTACAGAATCCGATGAAGGCGTGTACTTCCTTAAGGCTTTTTGGGGCCTGCCATTCGCGAATACCCCGTACTTTTACAGGGTCCATTCGCAGCTTCCCGTGTCCAATGATAAGCCCAAGGTATTCCGTTTCCCGTACTTCAAACTCGCACTTCTCCGGTTTGATGTAGAGATCGCTCTCTTCACAAATGGTCAGAACTTGGTGGACTCGTTTGCGATGGTGCGCAAGGTCATCAACGGTTGCGATGAGAATGTCGTCCATATACACGATCACTTCATTTGTCAGCACTGGTTCTCGGAATGTGGAGTCCATCATCGCTTGGAACGTTGCGGGGGAATTCGTGAGTCCGAAGTACATTACGAGTGGTTCGAAAGCTCCTTTATTCGTTTTGAAGGCAGCCTTCCACTCGTCCCCTTCATCGACTCGGACGTTATTGTATCCCCAGCGGATGTCTAGCTTTGTGAAAAGTCGCGCGTCTCGGATCTTATCAATGAGTTCGGGAATGAGTGGTAGGGGATAGTGGTTGCGAATGGTGATCTTGTTTAATCGTCGGTAGTCCTGCACGGGTCGAAGCTTCCCATCTTTCTTCTTTATGAAGAAGAATGGCGAGACGTAAGGGGATTTCGAGGGTCGTATGTACCCCCTTTCCAGTTGTTCGGCGAGAAACACGTCTAGGGCTTTATCTTCCTCTTGCGTCAACGGGTACACTTTGCAGTCCATCGACACGGGTGCGTTGGGTATCAGGTCGATTGCGTGGTCCCATGGTCGTTTTGGCGGGAAGCGGTGTGATGCTTCCTCGCTAAACACCTTGTGATATCGCCGGTATTCTGGTGGGACCATTTCTTCGAAGGTGCGTGCCTCCCGCTTGGCTGCTTCTTGTTGTGCTAACTCTGACACCGTTGTAGTTTTTCGCAGCAACGCCACACAGGGCTCCTGCTTGTCATCTGCGATTTGCTCCCACGCTTCCTCATCGAGTTGGTACGTCTCCAACACCCGTATGGATGCTTCTACGGGCGTGGCTTTGTCCGATGACTGGAGGCTGGATATGACTACCGGTTGGAAGTTTTCGTTCAACGTCGCCTCTCCCCACCTTACAAGTGGTTCAAATGCTGAAAACCATGGATATCCCAATATTACTTCGTCCTTTCCTAGGTTTGTGACTAGGAAGCGAAGCGTTTTGGTATCATTCCCCGTTCGGACGTTCAGGTCGGTGTATTGGGTGATGGCCCCGTCTTGGTTGTGAGTTCCTTCTACATTCCAGATGTGTATTGGTTGCGTGACGTCACACGTTCCGATCTGCAGCCGCTTCAGTAGTGAGGCGCAGATAAAATTGTCTGTCGCTCCTGAGTCCAGGAGCACTTGTCGTTCGGCCGTCGTGTGTGCAGATTTGAAAAGAACTGGAATTCGCATGGATCGATATCTGCTATGGTACACGTTTACATTGAGTGCTTTAGCCCAGGCCGTCGGGTTCAAGCGTCGAGAAAATCCTCTGTTGCGAACAGCTTTTCCACCATAAGATCCCATACTTCCTGAGGCTGCGCCTTCATTGCAGCGATCTGTGCTTCAGCCTGCTCTTCCGTCAAAAGTACGCGGTTAGATTGTATGGTGACTGTAGCGACGGCGGGAGCTGGTATGGACGGGGGAGTAGGGATGGAAGTTGGTTGGGTGGTCGTGGGGGCAGTAGCAATTCAAGTGCCTTTTTGTGGGCAGTTACGCGAGATGTGCCCCGCAGCATGGCATCTAAAACAACGCCCCTCCTTCTGAAGTTGGATTCGATCTGCGTCGGTGAGAGCCATGGAGGCTCGGGCGCGTCCAACATCCATGGTGTTTGGGTTGCGATTCTTGCTGAGGGCTTGTACCCACTGTTCACGGTTATGCCCTCCCTTCTTTCGATGTGGAGTGCGGTTCTTGCCGAGTCGGTCCTTCAAAACCAAATACTCAGCTTGTTGTAGTCGGGCAGCTCGCTTCCAATCCTCCCATGTAACAGGGTGTTGGAAACGGATGGCATTAATGACTAACTGGTTTGGGAGTCCATCCTGGAACAGCTCCAGCGTGGTGGCTTCGTCTGGGCCATATCCGGCCTTCGTGGTCAGGTTATCGAACTGGGCAATGTAGGAGTCGATGTCTTCTCCTTTCATTGCTAACGTTTGTAAGGCCTTTCGCGCCTTTGTCTGTTCTGCAGTATCGGTATACGCCTACAAGAATCGGGTTTCTACCTCGTTCCAGAGGTTGTTTTGGGTTCATAGGACCCCCGCTGCTACCTGGCCATCGAGCCATCTCATCTGTTCGTCGACCCAGTCGTTGACAAGCAGCCCTCGAATGTAAGAGAGGAAGGCCATGGCTCATTGTCCTGGTACTGCGAGCAGGTCTACCGTCGGGTTCATCCCACAATATAGTTTGAAGGCGCGTAAGAATGCCTTGCTTTTTTCTCGGTTCCTGTCGAATTCAGGCGGGGGGTTTCCTCCCAGGCGGCCGTTGCCACCAGGGGCTGGTGTGAGTCCTCCAGCTGGTGCCGGTCCACTGCCACCACCACCACCACCGCCACTGCCACCGCCACCGCCACTGCCACCGCCACTGCCACTGCCACCGCCACCGCCACCGCCACCGCCACTGCTAGGGGGGGCTCCTCCGGTGGGCGCTCCGCTGCCACTGGGCACTCCTCCTCCACTTGTGAGGGTGGTGCTTGCTGACGCTTGTCCTTGTTGGGCCATTGAGTAGGATGGGAATATCGAGGCGGGGAGGTCGGTTGTTGGCACAGATACGCTAGGGGATGGGGTGCTAGGTGGGTTGATAACAATGCCCGAAGGGGTAGAGGATCCTAGGGGTCCGGTGTTCAGGGTGAGGGGTACTGGTCCTGTGGTGTACCACGCTCCTTCAGATGGGGAATATTCAATAAAGGCCCAGAGGTGCCTGTCGTCGAGGTAATGGATCTGTCGGTATGATCGTGTCGAGGGATCGAAGATGAAGTATCCTTCGACTCCGTTGTGTTCTGCCCAGACCGCGGTTCCTTTAACTCTATCCGAGAGTTCGTCGGAGCTGAGGCGGTCAATGTATTCGGGCCTAAATTTGGTTCGGCTGCAACTGGACGTCGCCACTGTGAGAGACTTGACTTAATGTAACGCCACCACAGGGGCGTTAAGTACAATGTGTACTTCAGCAAGTCAACGGGATCGGCAAGGCGCGAACCAGTTAGGGTTCAGTTCGATGGTGAACAAGTATCACTTGGTCTCCCAGGGACACAAGGATAATAGCGGGAAGTCGAGGCTCAAGTGAAAAGGCGAGCAAAAGGGGGACTCAAGCGCAACGGCGAGTCAAAGTCGTTCGTGAGGCAAAGACAATTGTGGTATTACACAAGAAGTCAAGTCTACCGTACAAGCTAGGTAGAGCGTAACTTATATACTGGTACAAGGTGTTTGTAGAGTACAAACACATGATGCGATCCTAGGGTACTGGCCCTAGCGAGCTAACAAGGTAGTGTAAAGGGGAAGTCCATAAAGAGTACGAGGGAATCCCGCGGGGGCACGCGGGGCTCCAATGACATCAGCGGGCTCTAGCGATAACGAACCCAGCTTCTCTACGGTCATGGGGTGGGTGCGAGATAAGGGTCGGAGAACAGATCGAAGTCGGTCATGGGTAAAAGTACACGTGAACACAGGGTCAGGCAGACAAGCGGACAGGATATATCGTACAGAAAGGCGAAAATCGTAACAAGAACGATACCGTGGTCACAGCCATCCCCGAGCCGTACCAACGCTTCGCAAAAATCTTCAGCGAGGAAGCGTCCCACCAGTTCCCACCATCAAGACCGTGGGACCATGTGATTGACTTCAAACCCGGCACCCCCCTCAGCATCGATTGTAAGGTCTACCCAATGTCACAAGACGAAGACGGACAATTACGCGACTGGCTAAAGGAACAACTCAAGATGGGTTACATACGACCATCAAAGTCACCTTATGCCTCGTCATTCTTCTTTATCAAGAAGAAAGATGGAAAACTAAGGCCGGTACAAGACTACAGACGAATCAATGCCTGCACAGTGCATAACCAATACCCGCTACCCCTTATGTCAGAACTCATCAATGACCTCGGAAACGGGTGTATCTTCACCAAACTGGACATCCGTTGGGGATACAACAACATACACATCAAAGAAGGCGACAAACATAAGGCGGCATTCAAAACAAAATATGGGCTATTCGAACCACTCGTCATGTACTTCGGACTCACAAACTCACTGGCCACATTCCAGAATATGATGAACAACATACTAGGCGACACCATCCACGCCTTTGCAACCATGGGCACCATCATCCGTGTATATATGGACGACATTGGAATAGCGACACTAGAACACGCAGGACTCCAAGCACACATAAAGGCCGTATGCGCAGTACTCCAAGTCGCAATGGATCACAATCTCTACTTCAAACCATCCAAATGCACGTTTCACCAACCACGAATGGATTACCTGGGGGTAATCCTTGAAAAGGGGGTAACTCGCATGGACCCCGTAAAAATCGCAGGCATACGTGACTGGCCCACACCAATGAAAGTACGTGACGTACGATCCTTCCTAGGCTTCTGCAATTTTTACTGCCTCTTCATTCGCGGTTTCGCCACACACGCACGAGCCCTCAACAGACTTACACGCAAAGACACTGAATGGACATGGGGCAAAGACAAAGAAAGGGCTTTCCAAACCCTCAAAAACCTAGTCACCAGCGAACCGGTACTAGCTCATCCCACACTAACGGATCAATTTGAACTTGAAGTGGACGCATCCGGATACACAGTAGGCGCAGTTCTCCTCCAAAAGAAGCAAGACGGGAAACGCCATCCCATTGGATACTTCTCGGCCACCCTAAATGAAGCAGAACGCAACTACGACATTTACGACCTAGAACTCCTAGCCATCGTCAAAGCGCTACGACACTGGAGGCATTTCCTAGCAGGATCGCCACATAAAATCAAAATCTTCTCCGACCACCTCAATCTCACGCACTGGAAGTCACCACAAAAGATAAGTCGTTGCGTAGCCCGAGAAGTCCTAGAACTTATGGAATACGACTTTGAGATCCACCACATCAAGGGAACAAACAACGGCCGCGCAGACGCACTATCGAGGAGACCAGACTACGACAGAGGAGAAAAGGATAACAAAGGAGTCATAGTCCTACCAGAGAAGGTATTCGCACGAAATCTCACCACGCAAAGCCCAGAGACACACAATCAAGATGAGCAAGTCATACGCCCTTGGGTAGACCCACACAAACTCAAGAAAGTTGAAGGAATCTGGTATCATCAAGGGGCACAGGTAATCACGGGGAAGCTGGAAGAGATCCGCACCATTATCGCGAATCACCATGACCCCCCCATCTATGGCCATCCAGGGATCAAACGAACAGCAAGAATCATCGAACGAGACTACTGGTGGCCAAACATGCTGAAACACGTGACCGAGTACGTCCAAGGTTGCGCAGAATGCCAACGACACAAAGTCAACAACCGCCCGACAAAAGCCCCACTGGTACCCATCACACCAACAGCTGACGCTAAGCCATTCGAAACTATTGCACTCGACTTTATCACTAAACTACCAGAGTCACAGGGATACGACTCCATCCTCACTGTAACCGACCACGACTGCACCAAAGCATCAGTCTTCATTCCCTGTAACGAGAGAATATCAGCGGAAGAAACCACAGCCCTGTACGTCACCCACGTGTTTCAGAGATTTGGATTACCGGCAAAGATCATCAGCGACCGCGACCCACGCTTCGCATCGAAGTTCACACGAGAGCTATGCAGGATCCTTGGCATCTATCAAAATATCTCCACAGCATACCACCCCCGAACAGACGGACAGTCCAAGCGCACTAACCAATGGCTAGAACAATACCTCCGGTTCTGGACCAACGAGCGTCAAAACAACTGGGCGCAATTCCTACCCATGGCAGAATTCGCGCACAACAATTGGCCACATGAGGCAACAAGAAAGTCCCCATTTGCGCTCATGATGGGATATGACCCTCGCGCTGATTGGATCAATAAGCCATCACCCATCCCACAGGTGCTCACGTGACTCCAACAATTCCAAGACACACGGAAAGAAGCCCAGAACCTTATCCAAAAGGCGCAATCTCTATGGATCAAACACCGCGATACGCCCAAGTATCAGGTGGGAGACCAAGTGTGGCTAGAAGGGCACCATCTCTGAACCAATCAACCGATGACCAAACTTGCGGCAAGACGGCACGGCCCATTCTGGATCACACGAGTCCTATCACCGGTCAACTACCAACTTGAACTTCCCACACAGTGGAGTATCCACCCCGTGTTTCATATCGATCTACTCACGCCTTACCGAGAAACACCCATGCAAGGGGAAAACTTCCAGCGCCCACCACCGGATTTGGTGGACGGAGAAGAGGAGTACGAGGTGGAGCGCATTCTAGACTCCAGACGATTCAGCTGGAGCAAGAAATTGCAATACCTCGTGAAATGGAAGGGGTACCCAGACTCGGAGAACCAGTGGGTCGACCAACACGACGTATTCACTGACAAAGCCCTAGCAGAATACAAACGGAGCTTGAACTCGAGAGAGACGCATATAAGACGAGGACAAATCACGACTAAATCCCCATCCTTTCACACTGGACTCCTCACTCAACCAACAATGTCTCTTCCCTCTACCACCTCTCCCGCCTCTCTCGCTTCCCGTCTCGTCGATAGCCTCACCCACAAAGAGCTTCAGGCAGCCCTCAACAACACCCAGTCCATCATCGACATCGACCAACCCGACCAACCCGCCACGTACTGGCTTCTCAACTCCAACGGCGACCACCTCAACATGGCACCGTACACTGAGGCCGAAATTACTCGGCTTCATACAGCTGTCGGACTCTTTGCGATTCCCCCACTTCGACCTGGCCCAGTACGGGTCGAAGTCAAACAAGAAGAAGACGCCCACAACTCTGAAGTGGCAGGATTGGATGAAGGTGTGGGACTGGAAGGAGTCAGCAGAGGACTGGAGGCGGCGACAACTGGCAGTGGCAGCAGCCAGGCGAGCCGTCGTCTATCACCGACACTGCCAACACACCGAGATGCTGAGAGGGCAGCATATGAAGCAGTAGAAGGGACGCTAAGGGAATGGTACCCAGTTGAGCAGCCATACCTGATCACCACAACCGACTCTGACGACCCCCAGGAAACACTGTACGCCGTGCGACTCCACCGGTTGCCCCATATACCGTGGCGGCGTATGTGGTTGACACCCAAGACGCCACCCTACCCACCGTTTGCCTTTGATACCTAGGGGGGGTCGTCGCGAACCGCCCCGCACGGATACAAGCACAATCGAGGGGAGGACTTCGTCCACTACCCCATCACCGACGCCCAAGGGGGGTGACGCACCAAGCCCACCTATGTCCAGGTCCTCGCTGGGCCAGACCCCTGGTCCTCAGCCCTCGTGGACGACAGTGACAAGGTATACAGTCGCCCCCTATATGCCGAGCCCCCGTTCGAGAAGTGGGCAAGGCCTCACTACGCCCCTGAAGACCTGTACGCCCTCGTCGGAGGGCACAGCAACCAGCACCGGATGGATCGCGCCATCAATGAGTTGAAGGACGTAGGCCTGAAGGCGAGGTAACCAACTTCCGTGCCTACAAACATGAGGCAGAGAGGATGGAGCAGCGCCTCCACGCCCTAGCCCAGGCGCTCGGAGGGGTACAGGCGGAGTTGGCTCGGTGCAAGTTCCGGTTAGAGATGGCAAACACATTGGATCAGATTATGGAGAGGCAGGAAGCATGGGTCGGGGGGATAGGCCCCACTCGGCGCCATGGTCGTTGCGGCTGAAAAGGGGGTGATGTCACAGTATGCAAGGGACGGACTCTTACTATACGGATATGACCCCTTAGTAAGTAGTAATGTGTCATGGACTAAGTGCATCAGTCAGCGGTCGTAGTATCACATGTTAGATACTATGACTCATTCCTAGTAGTAGCCGTAGTAGGGTTCAAGCTACTTACGCTACTAGTCATCTCGGGTTCAAGAGGAGCTTTAAAGTATCCTCTCACATGTAAATAGTGGCTCGATAAGACCAAGATAAGCCATCTTGGTCTTCTTCAATCACCACTTTCCATTCGTCTCTTTCACGCGTGTCTCGCTTGCCCCTCGTGTGAGTCGTCTTCATCGATCCTTCAGATTACCTAGTGGCGCGACTTGCCCTAGTGTACAAATTAGATCACGTGCCCAGATAAGCGCCGTGTATCTCGTGATTAGGTCATGATCCTCGAAGAATATTCCGCTAAGTTGTAAACGCCCTTTCGCAGTCCAAGTCGGACTAACGCCAGTGGTGGCGTTACAACCCACGACTTTTGTGCCTTGATGAGAAGCAATTTGGCCTGCACCCTGGCTTCTTGGAATTGATTGATTTGTAGCGCCACTTGTGGTATGGGTGATGGCCTATCAATCCAATCAGCACACGGGTTGTACCCCATGAGGAGATAGAAGGGGGACTTCCTTGTGGTCTCATGGGGCCAATTGTTGTGCATGAATTCTGCTATAGGGAGGTAGGCTGCCCAGTTGTCTTGCCGTTTGTTGGCCCAGAAGCGAAGGTATTGCTCTAGCCACTGGTTGGTCCATTCGGATTGTCCGTCCATTCGGGGGTGGTAGGCAGTGGAGACATTTTGCGAGATCCCAAGTATTTTGCACAGTTCCCTGGTGAACTTGGATGTGAAGTGGGGGTCTCTGTCACTGATCACTTTGGAGGGAAGCCTGAACTGTAAGAAGACATGCTTAGTGTATAGGGCCGCAGTCCCTTCTGCAGTTATTTCTTCTTGGAAAGGGATGAAGACAGCAGCTTTTGTGCAGTTGTGATCCATGATGGTGAGGATGGAGTTGAATCCCTGTGACCGGGGTAGTTTGGTGATGAAGTCGAGGGTGATGGTTTCAAAGGGGAGTGCTTCGGGATTCGGGTAGATTGGGGACAGTGGTGCTCTGGTCGGTCAATTGTTTGCTGTGATGAACACTCACTCAGAGTGTTCGTGCAGGACACTTGGCTGATGAGGAACGCAGGGGACGAGGAAGAAGGCAGGAAAGACTTGGTAAAACTTGACAAGGACAAGGATAACGATGAGGTTGTGAATCCAAGCTATGGTGATAGCAAAGAAAGGCACAAGGGAGTTATCCAAGTGGGAGTCACAAGTGGACAGTCTGAGGGACTGTCCATTCTATTGCTCTAGCTTATATACCTGGGTACATGGTCTGTGCATACTTTAGGGGAGGCTTACTGCTTTCCACAGGTGCTGCACAATGGAAGGTTCTGGAAGGGTTCTAAATATATCAACCAATCAGAATAATTGTGGGTATCGTATGACTGCTCCGCAGTCCAATAAGATTAATCCAAAGAGTGGTACGACTTTCAGCCATCAGGTGACTTGATAAACATAGGAGAATCACGTGACCAGTCACATGATCGTGGAGTACGAATTTGGAACTCCGACTTCGGACTTCCCCTTTAGGAAGTTGATTACATAAGACTGGGCCAGTGCGGACCGGTCTTAGACACGAGTCATGACCCAAGTTTACAGGTTCGTGACATTTGCCTTGTGTCTCTGGCACTCAGCGCATCCCTTCACATAGTCTAGGACATCTTGAATGAGGTTTGGCCACCAATAGAAGCGCTTCACTAGTTGTGAGGTTTGTTGATGCCTGGGTGTCTGTAAACTGGTGATGTGTTATGAACCCTGACCACCAAAGGTGCGGCCCGTGTGCATGACGGCCCAGAGAAACTGCCAGACCCTGCAGAGACTCCACGGAGCCCAATGAGCAGCCACGCTGGATCCCCAGGTGCTAGGGAACGGTTGCAGAAGAACCTGGGCTTGTGATGTCACTGATCATGTGACTTGGGCCTGGACTGACCTAGACCGATGACGATAGATGGTGCAATGCCTCATGTGACCTTCTAGTAGGTTCCATGGCTGCACGGACCACCAAACCCTCAGTAGAGCGGACTTAGCTGGGTACGAACCTTATGTACCTGCATGTATATATACCAGTAATGTTTCGTACTCAAGT